>CM071926.1:142473914-142752441 GCA_016081115.2 Rehmannia glutinosa
CGGTAGCCACTTCCGTTCCGGTTACGTATTGCTCGTTTATCGATAAGTGGCCGGTCTCAAGCCTTGCTCGAGAAGCGTCATCGGGGCGATGATGAATTTCCCATTGGTGGCTCATCATCAAGGTAAATGTTTGACGAAGTAATGCTTTGAGATCCCGAGCTGCTGCGTGCTTGGAACTATCCATGGTGAGTCTTTTGAATGCATCTGAGGATGACCGACTTTTTCTTAAGCATACGATCCCGAAGAAAGGTTACATCAGGATTTTCACGGGAATCATGAAATGCGCTTATCTCCTTCTGGATAGGTGATGGCATGAGGGATGTTATCTATGAGAACGCTGCAAAAGTCTCGACTTTCCCAGGCTGGGCACTTCCATTCTGCTCCGGCGGTCTCTCTTTGCGTGAGCCTTAGTCCTCCCACTTTCGACGATATTAAGTGTCTTAGGGTCTCCTGCGGTGGCATCCCGTTGGAGTCTCAACCCCATGGGATTGCATCTTCATCGCCGTAGTGTTAACTCCGGTGGCTATTCTTCTCGCGGCTGATCGTGATCAAGAATGTTTATTACCTTCGTAGAGTAGCCAGCACTGCCTCGTGACAAGCCAATCGCCTCAGCTCAGTGATGGCAACTCTACGTTTCTTCAGGAGCCAGATTTTCACTTCGGCCTTGATTCGGTGAGAGTCATCTCAGAAGATTTCTCCACTGGTCATAGCGAGGGAGTTTCTCACTTTAAGCGTGACTGGGCCTCCAGTGACTTTGAATGGGGCTACTGTTTCAAGTCTCTATTATTTTTATTGACGCTCTCACTTCGCTGTGTAACAGTGTAACATACTTCAGGGGTTGCTCACTGGGGTCCTGGCACTATCCCCGCCATCGCCAAGTCCCTTATTGCCTTCTTCCCGAGTGAGCCGGGAAGTGGTGGCAGCAACAATAGTGGCAATTTGCTGAACCACTCCCATTGATCAATTTCAGGTTGTGTTCGGAGGACTCCTAGTCCTCCATCAATCGTTGCTCGTGAAGGATTCTCGATTCATGCAATGCTTGCCCATTTGCAACTCTTCAGTAGCGTGACGATTCTCCTGATCCTCATCACCGGCCGGAGAAGATATCGAGGGAGAGGATGTGTGTGTTCTGCGTGTCTGGGAGATAGGACAGAGATCTTTGGCCTTCTTTCACGCGCCTCGACTTCCTCTGCCCTTTTTCTCCTTATCCTTGAAGATCTGCAGGATGTCTGTGCAATTGTCTTCATCTAAAGGTCAGAGCACAGCCGTTACCCAAAAGTTTAACAGTTCCTCTTCTTCTATAAACTCAGCCGCTGGAACTATTCCTTCTTTTTACTCAACTTCCATTTCTCCACTCAACGCGGGCGATTTTGGATGTCTGGTAAGGTGGGGATAAGGATCATCACATCACTATCCACTCGCGCTTTTACTTTCACCTTTGTTCGTGAACTACAGTTGTGTCTTCGAGTTGCCTCACTGATACGCTTCAGCAGACATTTCATCAATTACGTCCGAGACTCTACTTCTCCGCCCCTCCCGTGATCTGCTCACGAGTGGGTGACTCGGCCGGTTTTTCTCAAGCTCGAGTGCTTGATGATTCTTCTTCTCCTTGTTTGTACCCGAGGAATTTGGTTGAAAGCGATGTCCTCTGAGTCTTGGGCGGGGGGCGGTCTTTGTGTCTTTTTTCGAGGAGCGGCCGTCTTAGCTTCTCGTTCTCCTCTTTTGACGATCGGAGAAGGTATTTGTGAGTCCTTCTCGACCAAGCTGCTGCAGGGGGACACTACTGTGGGGCAGTGACTCTCCGGGCAGCAGGCGGGAGCATGTTTGGCTTTTGCTGCAGGGCAACTTTTCTTAGCAAAATGAAGTGTTTTTCTTCTCGGTGGAGAGGAAACAACTAGATCTTGGGTCACCGATTCCCCTCACTTGTGTCGGCTCTCTTGGCGTAGGCTCTTCTTCGTGCGCCGAGAGAGGTTTGCTCGAACATCCTCTTGTTAACATGGAATGCTTTCCCATGTCCAAGAGGACTCCTTTCACTCCATGATCTGCCAATCACTAGGCCATATCCTAGGATCCTCCAAATGTGCCATCTTCCTTGAAGGATTTGTTCCCCACATTAAAGCGAGTCTGCTGTGAGACAAACTTCGTTGATTTATTTTCTTTTACTGCGATGATTGCGGCCATTACAATCGCTTTGCCTTTGACGATTGGTCAAAGCCCAAATTTGATGTCGATACATTTGGCAACTATGTCCAGCAATGACTTATGATAGTCCTCTTCCGAAATCTCTTGTTTGTGTGTACACTATTTTATCGGCCACGATCGGGCTTGGCTATTTCTTTCCAAGCATCAGGCCAGGTTTACATCAGCCGTTAATCTCGATGCTCCTTCTAGTAGTGAACAATGTTCGGCACCAATCCTTGCAGAGATAGTCGATTGCTTTCCCCGTGAACAGATGACTTTATTCCTTCATCGTGAATCTCGGCATTCACGTAGAATGCGACCTCCTCCATAGGTCATCGGATATTCTAACGTTAGAAACGGCTTGACGGTCTTTTCCAATTTTTCAGATTTTCTTCACTAGGGTGTCGTCGGACCTGTTTCACCATTAGTGAAATCCACAAGACCCGGTGTGGATTTGTTTTCCTAACTTGGTGAAATCATACGTTGGTGCCATTTTGCGGGATTTTATCAAAGAAAAACTCAGATATTAATTTGAAGATAGATAGGGTTTTCGAGAGAATTTTTGCGCTTTGCTTTTGAGAGAAAGAGATGAACAATTTTGGTAGTGTGAGGAGAGAAACGGATGAAAATGGTTTAAATATGGTTTATGAAAGATGTGCGGGTGGTTTTTGAAATATGATCGAAATCAACGGCTTAGATTTTGCACGCCTATTTAGCATTTAATGTCTCGTATTTAATGCGGCGACATTTATATCCAATCATAAGCTTGGTGTGCGGCTTTATGTCCATAACATCATCATTATCTTGACATATTTCTTAAAACATTCCTGCTTAGTCAAAGCGATTTTGCGTTTTGTCACTTTGCTTATAAGTGACTCAAAAACTTATCCTTTAGTTGATTTAACTCTACTTCTCACGCTTCTCTTAGTGACTCAATTGTCATCACTAACTGTAGCTATCTTTCCGACATCCGTCTGGTGATTCTTGGTGATTTATATTCGGCTCTTTTTCACCTCCTTTTCATTCCATTTCTTTTCTTTGATTCTTCACGTATGTCAGTCATTTCAATTAACCCCAACTCATGTTTGAGTTCTTCAAATCTTGACTCACATAATGGTTTTGTGAAAATGTCGGTAATTGTTTATCAATTGAGATATATTCCAAGATGATGTCCTTTTTCAACATGATCTCTTATGAAGTGATATCCACATCAATATGCTTTGTTCTTGAAAGTCAACACAGGATTTTGAGTAATGGCAATTGCACTTGTGTTATCACACATGATTGGAATTTCTTTTTCTCAACTTCATAGTCTCTCATTCTTTGTCTCATCCATAGGACTTGGGCAACTACAGTTGCCCTTATATGTATGCATTTCGTCACCGTAAGAGGTGGCTATTGAGTTTTGCTTGCTAAACCAGAAATTGCCTGTTTCAAGCATTTGACATGTGCACTCGAAGTGCTCTTCCCGTCCACTCGCATCCCGGATAGTCGTAAATCTGAATAGCCAATTAGCTTGAATCCACATTCCTTTGGATACCATAGGCCTACTTGGCTTCCTTTCAAGTATCTCAATATTCTCTTAGGCTGGCTGTCATATGGCTTTCTTTTGGAGCTGATTGAAATCTTGCACATACACCTACAACAAAGTGATGTAAACTGCTTCTTTGTGAGATAGAGCAATAATCCAATAAGTGCTGTGTATCTTGTTTGATCTGAGTTTGCCATGCATCCATGTCCATTTTGATGATGTATTCATTGGTATTTTTACTGAGAAGACTTCTCCTCCATACCAAACTTCTTCATTAAATCTCTGGTGTATTTTGTTTGACTTATGAATGTTCCATCCTTCAGTTGTTTCACTTGGAGTCCAAGGAAGAATGTCGCTCTCCCATCATGCTCATTTCAAATTTACTTTGCATGAGGTTTGAAAACTTTTCACACGACTCTTTGTTTGTGGATCCAAAAATGATGTCATCAACATATATTTGAACAAGCGATATACTCTTTTTGTCTTGAATTAAAAGTGTTCTATCTACTTTTCCTTTTGTGAATCCATTTTCGGTTAGGAATTGTGATAAAGTATCATACCATACTCTGGTGCACTGTTTCAATCCATATAGAGCTTTCTTGAGTTTGTATACCTTATCTCCAAGAGTCTTACGCTCAAATCCTGGAGGTTGTTCAACATACACTTCTTCTTCCATAAACCATTTAGGAATGCACTTTTACATCCATCCATATACAATGAAATCCTTGTGAGTCAGTATAAGCAAGAAACATCCTATAGCTTCAATCTTTGCTACGAGGGCAAATGTTTCATCAAAATCTATCCCTTCTTCTTAATATCCTTTTGGCTACTAACCTTTGCTTTGTTTCTTACCCACGAACCTTCCTCGTTCATCTTATTTAAGACACCCATTTGGTGCCAATAACATTTTTGATGTATGGGTCTTTGCACTAATTCCCATACTTTATTTCTTTCAAAGCGATTCAGCTCTTCTTGCATAGCTTGAATCCAATGTGTGTCGTCAAAGCTTGTGATACGTCTTTGGGCTCTATTTGCGAGATGAAGCATGTGAACATTGCTTCTTGTTGAGTTCTGGATCTTGTTTTGACACCTTCTTTATATCTCCAATGACAAGTTAAATTGGATGGTCTCTCGGCCGTCTTACATCAGGTTGGAGTAAGTTAGGTGGATTGATCGACTTATAAACGTGTTCTTTGTGGTCGGCTCTCTCGTAATCACTTAAGTTTTGCAAATTTTCGGCTATTTTTGAGATTCGGCTATCTCATCTTCTTCGAATTGATAATTCCGGCCGAACAAAGCATAGGGACTCTTCAGTATGGTTGGATGATTGACTTATCGGTGACACTTCAACGTCTTCTCATTTATATTTGGCTCATCGAATACTACATGAATGGATTCTTCTGCAACCATAGTTCTTTTGTTGAGTACTCTGTAAGCTTTGCGGTGAGTATCTGAAGATACCTTCATCGCTTTAGCATCAAAAGCCTTTAGATTGTCTTTGCCATTGTTGTGGATGAAGCGTTTACATCTAAATATTACGAAATATGCAACATTTGGTTTTCTTCGAGTCAAATCTCATAGAGTCTTTGTCACCGTCTGTTTATCATACATCTTTTTTGAGTGTAGTTGTGTTGATTGCTTGACCAAAATCTTTTTGGTAACCTAACTGACTAACATGGTCACTGGCTTCTTCTTTGAGGTTATGTTCTTCTTTGCAACTCCATTCTGTTGTGGAGTCCTTTCATGCGATAGTTCATGACCAATACCATTTTCAATACAATCACGAGTTATTATTCCATTGACAAACTCGGTTCATCTATCGATCTTATTTTGATAATGGTTTGACTCTTTTCTGTTTTGAATCCTCTTCATCACCGTGGTAGTTTTTGTAGAGTTTTTTCTTCTTACACATGAATATTGTCCATGTATATCTTGAGTAGTCATCTACTACCACCAAGTATATTTCTTCCCACTTATCTTTGGTGGTTCCATTTGGGCGAATAGATCCGTATGTAGCGGATCTGATATTCTTGTTGAGGATGGGTATGTCTTTTCTTTGAATGATGACTTGATTTGTTTACCCTTGACATGCATCACATATACTTTCTTGTATCTTGAGTCGGAAGTCCTTCCACAAGATTACTTCTTGCAAGCATTGTCGTTTTGAAATTTAGGTGACTCGACTTTTTTTTGCCCACAACCTACTTGATTCAAGCATGTGCTCTTTGCTAGTAGACGGTCTTTGGGTGTTGCGGTTGACCAATCCACGACATACGTATTCTTACATCACATCCTTGCGGTACAACTTCATTTGATTGATATCCTTTGATTTGGCATACACCATGTTGAATCGGCATTATAACCACTTGTCCGCGAGTTGGTGATGCTCGATAAGTTGAAGTTGAGTCCTTCAACATATGCAACATCTGTGATTTCTAATCCATTCCTCTTGATGGATCGAATGCCTCTTATTTCACCAGGAGCTTCATTTCACTCCAAATATGACTTTTGCTCCTTTAACCTCCTTGAATTTTGACAGATTTTTCTTATTTCTGTCATATGTCCGGGAACAACCACTATCCATGTACCAGGTTCCTTGCACTTTCGGTACATTCCTGAACCTCGCAATCAAGGAAATTAAGTTTTAGGTACCCATACTTGTCCGGGTCTGAGGGGTTAGAATTGTAAGACGATCCAACCAACCTATAGCCAAATGATTTGACTCTAAGGGGTTCCATCTATCGATGCCATAATCATAATTAATCCTGGCAAATTCTTTGGGATTTTAGGTTCATACAAGCTGTCTCTTTTGTCTCGTATGCTGCATATGTGTTTTAGCAATTGACTTCCTTGGGTAATTGTGGTGTCTTTGAGTGTAGTGCTAGGTGCATATGTGTCTTTGATGAAAGCTATTGTACTTTTGGAATGGCCTCTGTTGGAGTTACTGGCCTTTGCCCGTTTGGGCTTATATTCCATAAGTCTACATCTTTGATAGTTCACATTATTCCAATCACTTGGCTTGGATATTTTCTACCATTCCCATCATATGTATTTCTCTTATAGATTTTACGGGTTTTGGTAGCTCTGGCTTTTACGCTTTTTCTGTATTTTTGTTTGGAGTTTCTTGAGAACTGTGAATCTCTTTTTCAATTTGTCATCTTCAAATACTCAACTAGGCATTTTCCTTTTCCTTTATAACCAAGGCCGTTTGCTTGTTATAGTGTTTTGGAGTGAATGTGTGTGCAACATTTAGAGTTTTGGATTTTTCGGACTCTTCGTGGCTTGAAGATCCTTTTTCCAAAATTACTTTTGAGGTTTGACATAGCGGAGGAATTAAATCCTGGCGATCTTGTCTCCACATTCTCTTTGACTCATAATAAGATCATCCAATGATTTAGATGCCTTAGTGAATGAGGCAATAACATTCTTGAGGTCATTCTCCTCTTCTCTATAGCAGCAATTTACTGCTTTATTAATTTAGCATTTTCGGCCTTTTAAACTTTCATTCTCATCGGCTATTTGACTTAGAGTACTCGGCTCCTTAGTCGACTTTGAGTTTTTGACTCTTGGTAAGTTGTTTTCCTCATTCAATAGTGTGTGTGAGGATTTAATGTGTTCAAAATCTTTCATCATTTTGCTAATGAATCATAAAGATCGATGGGTGATGAAGTGTGTGTCCATCATCACTATCTATCAGAGTCGAGTTTGATGAGTTAGAGTGTACCTCATCTTCTTGGTCAGGTTGATCTTGTTCTTTGGCCATCAAGCGGATCGGGGGCTTCTTCGAGTCACTTGAGTAGTCGGCTTCACTACTCTGCAGATCGGTGTCTCTCTTGGCTTATTTGTCTCGGCCAGTCTCTGCGACCATCATTGCCTTTTTCTTTTCTTGTCTTCCTTCTCAAGACCTTTCTTTCTTCTTCATTCTGTATTTGTTGACTACGGGATATGGCGATCAATGGCATAGTGACCTGGTTGTCTACGGTTCCAGCATAGATATTGGCCTTTTGATCGACTCTTTCCATTCTTGGATTATCACCCCTTTGATACTCAACTTTTTGATGATACATTCTCTTGGTTGGCCTATCTTCCCTTGATTTGGAGGGAGCCGAGTGTCTTACGGAAGATTCACCCTTTCCTCTCTTGTAGTTCTTATTGAAGAACTTGTTGAACCTCTTAACCATCGGGCTATTTCTTCCGGATCAATGACTTTTTGACCTCGACTCTCTTCCCATCTTTAACAATTAGAGCAAATGTTTTTTGGGTACAAATTGTCTCTTCCTGGTCTTTCCTTCTCGGCTCAAACTCGTGGCTTAGAGATCGAGAATAATTCATGATTGGATGTCTTTGATAGGTCCATGGGTGTCTCGATGCCATGACCTTCATTTCCCATTCAATTTGGAAGACTCTTTAGGATCTTCATACACATTTTATTTTGTGTATATTCCTTTCCAAGTGCGGCATACTCATTTGTGATTTACGTGAATCGAGCATCCAATTGATCCGAGGTTTTCTCCGAGATCATTTTGAAGTTCTCAAATTTACCGCGACTACGATAATTTGTTTTCTTTGATTTGCTCGAGCCTTCACAAATTAATGTCGGCTTGTCCCATTTCTTTAGCCGTTTTGCATGATTTGACTTTATTGAACATGGCTTTGTCCAAGGTTTTGTAAAGGATGTCCTTGGCTACATTGTCCAGGTTATATCTTTTTATGTCATCATTTGTCCATTCGGTTCTTGGTTTTCAACCATATGACCGGTGCAGGAGCACCATCCTCTTCTCCTTCACCGTTGCGGCTCTTCTTACAATTTGTGTTCACCTTTAAGATTTGTAGTGGCCCATCTTCTATCACTATCCACATCTCATCATGTAATGCTTGATAGATGAGCACATTTTGCATACGAATTTTCCAATCATCAAATTCTTCAATTGTGAACATAGGGATTGTTTGATAAATGATTTTATCATGATTTTGATGATTTTGTTTTTATACCAAAACAATGTTTTAAAGGTTGTCCAAATACTCCTAAAATGATTTAAAATGGTTTTAATATTTTTCGGATATTTCCTCAAGTTTATTTTTGATATAAAATTGGACAACACATTTAATGTTTTTAAGTCAATTGGTTTTTACATTGTAACTATGTTGTCTAATACTCCCAATTGATCTAAAATGTTTCTACTATTTTTCGAGTATCTTATTAGAATTTATATCGGACAACACTTTTTGTGTAAATGTTTTAATTCTTCAAAACTATATTTCTAATGTTGTCCTAAATACTCCCCGATCGGTTTAAAATGTTTTTCACAATTTTTGGAGTATTTCTTGAGGTTTATTTTTGATAAAAATCGGACAACTTGTCATTGAGGAGGTCGGCCGTGCACAGGAACAAGTTTCGTGGAAATGAAACTTGAGAACTCTCAAAATTGATCGATCTGCAACCGAAATCGCACATAGGCTCGACCGGTCGAGGTGCCCTTCGACCCAGTCGCCCTGTGTTAATTTGGTGCTTTATGTTTCAAACTTCTATTTACGTGTGACCGGTCGCCCTATGCTTTGACAAAAAAATGTAACCGTTGTGCGTGCAGACATATTTCCTTAATTTGTGGGATTGATTTCTATGACTCTTTTCTTCAATTGTCTTGCAATTTTTACGAATTCATGTCCCCAAGAGGAGCCTATCATGTACAAGACATCTTCTATAAATAGAGGAAGAATTGAAGCAACACAATAAGAGAGAAAACTACAACACAACAAGATACACTCAAGAATACACTTGTTCTTACATTTGTCTTATTAGCATTTGTAATTTGCCTAGCTTATCACTTTCACATCCTTGAGGTCTAGGCTATTCTTGATTACACTTGCACTCTATTGTATTATCAATTATCGAGTTGTAATCTTGAATTTGTGGTCGTCATTCAAACACAAGATATCCTTGTGAGTGTTCTTGTGGTAAGAACACACTTGGGTGAACTAGGTGTTAGGTGTAAGAAGATTGTGGTAATCTTCTTGTTGAGGTGTTGAAGAGTGTGGTGCTCTTCAGGGTGAAGATTGTGGTAATCTTCACAAGGTGCCGTTGGAGATTGTGGTAATCTTCAAGTGAGATTGTGGTAATCTCAAAGGTGGTGTTGAAGAAGAGTGTGGTGCTCTTCAAGGTGTTGTAAGTTGAATTTGTATTAATTTTGGTAATTAATAAAATTCTTTTTCTTTTCAAATCCATCCTGGATATCTTTGGGGTGGTAGAGGATTAGGCCCTAGGTGGGTTGAACCTCTTTAAATCGACGTGTGTTGTCTACATTCCGCACCTTTCTTATTATATTTGAGCTTTCGGTTTAAAAAGAGGGCGAAATCGAAAAGATGGAGATAATCTATTCACCCCTCTGATTATCGTAGCGCTTGGACTTACAAGTGGTATCGAGCCAAACTCTTTGGCAAGCTCGTTTCACATCGCGAGTGAAGAGAAACGATCGACGACTCTGAACGAAGCTCATCTATCCTAAGCACCTCCACCACCAAGCCACCACTATTTGATTCCAAGAATTTTAATTTTTGGAAAGAAAGAATGGAATCTATCTACAAGGTTGCGGGTTCGACATTTGGAACACCGTCATTAATGGAGAATCCATTCCGATGAAAGATACACCACACACCTCAAAAGGCTTCAAAAAGCTCAATGATGAAGAGAAGAAAATCATCTCCTTAAATGGTAAAGCTCTTAATATTTTACATTGTTCACTTACCACTTTGGAATTTGATCATGTTGTAGGTATTCGATCGGCACATGAAGTATGGCAAAAATTAGAAGCCATCTATGAAGTATATGCAAATGAAAGGAGCAACTCAAAAGCATCTACTTCACAAATGGATACAACATCAAATCCAACAACATGGGATAAGCCTTCTACAACCTCCCATGATGAACAACTTGAACAATGCCTCATGGGCATCGAAGAAAATGAGGTAAGTTCTAAAACCTCTACTTCTTATGACAATGAATTGCAAAATGAATATAGTGATTTACAAAATGATTATGATGAGCTACAAGATGAATTCCAAAACTTACTTGTTAAATACAAAAATTTGAAAAAGGAATTCATTGTTTTAAAGAATGATAAGGATAGTTTATTTACTTCCTATGAATCACTATCATGTGCTCACACCATCACTCTTGACAAGGTTAGAAACCTTGAGAAAGAAAATAGTACTCTTGTTGAGGATATAAATTGCTTGAAAAATGATTTATCTAAATCCAACTTAGTCGCCGATAAGATGACCAATATTGTTGATTGTTGTGATAATTGAAACTAGAACTTGATCATAAGCCTAAGGGTGTCAATCACATGAAAAGGAATCAAGTCTCTAAAGACGTTGGTCATTATGCTCCTAGAATTATTACATGCTTTTATTGCGGTAAAAAGGGTCATATGGTAAATACTTGTCGGGCTAGAAATAGCTCCAATTATTGTTGGAGACCTAAAAGTCTCAAGACTAATCCCAAAGGACCCAACCACATAAGGGTACCACAAAACAATGTCATATTAGGTACCCGTGAAATAATGATCGAAGAAAATTTATACCGCCAAGAAGACATCAAATGACCGTTTCATTTGATCAAAGAAGGAGAAACTATTTTCGACAAAGCCAACTTCCAAGAAGAGGGTATAATCAAAAATGGGAAGAACACAATCCTTGGAAATGGCAAAGACATCATCAACAAGATGATTTTCAAAGAAGAAGAGACTTTCAACAATGGAAAGCAACAAACCTTGGAAATGGAGCAATCAAAGAAGTCATCATCAACAAAGTGACTTCTCAAGGGAAGATATCATCAACAATGGGAACGACACAACCCATGGAAATGGCGTAATTGGTAACCCGTATCTCCCTATTTAAATATGCATTTTATTTTGTTATTATGCATGCTTTTATTTGTGTCTTAATTGCATAATGAGTTTTCAAATATTTATTTTTTTAATTAAGGTCTTCAATATATACTTGTGCTTTTAAAATATTTTTGAAAAAGAAGACCTTATATGATGTTTTTAAAACTCTTGTGCATTTTTGTAGACTAAAGTGTGTTATCATCTTTTATGGATTTTCATGGCATGAGCTTACTTGTGATATCTCTTAGCCTACACTTTTATCATTATGATTTGTGCTAGATATGTTTTAAGAATTGTGTAGGATTTACATATTTCCACAAATGGCCATTTACGTCATTATTTGTCAAGAAAGGCATAAATTATCGAGTACGTTTACTTGTGTTATTCTTACTCTTATAGACTCGATATATGTATTGCCATGTGCCTATGTGCTTGTTTTTCATAGTATTTCATACAAGTGCCATTAAGAGGATTTTTAGATTTTTTTGAAAGGCACTATTCGATATTTGATTGCACATATTTGCCGTATCAACTCTTGTTCAAATACTTCTTTTAAATAAGGTCTCAACTATATGCTTTTGGATTTTCAAATTTCAAAAGAGACCTTTTGTAGCTTTCTTAAGCTTATTTGAACTTGCATGATTTATTAGACTCTTGATGATCTTCTAAATGCATGGTATGTGTTTATTGCTTCATGGTCTATATATATAGTGTCTATTTCTACTATGCTCTTATGCAAGATATTTTTGTGATTGATGATTGAGGCATGTTTTTTACACTTGGACTATTTTTTCTTGCTTATATAAGCGATCTGCAGGTAATGAGTTTGTTAAGTTGTGTAGATGAGATATGAAGTACTCCAAATATTAGTTACCTCAAAATATTTGGATGTAAATGTTCTATTATGAACACCTTAGATCAATTGGATGGCCTATGATGATAGTGATGAAGAAGACAAAAAGGGTATTCCGGAACAAACTCGATGACCAAGGCAACATTGGTCGAACTAAGGCGAGGTTAGTAGCTCGAAGGTATTTTCAAGAAGAAGGTAATTAATTTTGTTGTAGCATTTGCACTCATAGCACATTTAGTAGCTATTTGCATTTTACTTGCCCATTCTTGTTTTAAAGAAAATTTCAAGCTTTACCAAATGGATGTTAAATCCAACTTTCTAAATGGTTTTATTCAAATATAAGTCTATCGGAGTCTAAAATTCTAGGCCAAATGATTTTTATAAAAGGCCTTGTACAATTGATAGACTTAGCTATTTTTGCAAAATGATTTTACAAAAGGTAAAGTTGATACTACACTTCTTGTTTTGAAAAAGGGCAAGGTTGGTTACTTGTGCAAATTTTTGTTGTTAATATTTATGGTGCTACTAATGAATATTTGTGCAAGATATGTTTTTTCTAAGTTGATACTAGGTGAGCTTGAGATGAGAATGATGGGGGAGCTCAATTTCTTGCTTGGACTACAAATTATTCAATGCCAAGAAGATGGTTATATAAGAACTCTTGAAGAAGCTAAGCATTGAAGGAAGAAGAACCATCACAACCTCTATGGCTAAAGATTGACAAAGGTTGAGAAAGGCATATCGGCCGACAAACAAATTCGAGGTATGTTTTCTTGTATTATTCCTATAGACTCGACATTCCATATGCCTTATGTCTATATGCTCGACTTCAAAAACTATCCCAACGAATCTCATTAAAGTGCTATTAAAAGAAATTTTCAAATATTTGAAAGGCACTTCTTCTTATGACTTGTTGTATCCAAAGCTTTAAAACGTTCTTATTTTTTTCGGATAACAAGTTTGGTATCTATTATACGGTTATTCGTATTCAAAATTTGGTTCGTCATAATCGAACTAAACATAATGAGATTCGATATATTTTTTTTTTGGGATTGTGATTTTTAACAAAAACTTGAGATGTGTTTAATTAGTCTCAAGGATAACTCGAGACTCTTTGATCGTTAACGCCGAGTATTTTACCTCATTTCGAGCTTGATCATGACATAATGTATATTGAATTAGGTCTACGTTTGCATTTTGCACGTTTTTAAAACCTAGGGTGAAAAATCGGATTTTTGGATCAAACTTGGAATTTGCAAAAACGAAAGAACCGATGGGCTGCCAGGCACAGCGCCGACCGGTCGCCCATATGCTCGACCGGTCGCCCTAGCCCTTGACCGTCGCCCAATGTGATTTCTTGGCTTAAATCGTCTCTTCTTCTTTTACTTAGCCATTTTGGCACTTTCAACTCTATTTTCGTCCCCTTTGCAAATTTCACACACAATTCACTTCAAATGAGTTTTGATGCATGAATTATATATTTTGGGGATTATCTAGCTCGACTATCATCATCATTGCTCGTCTTTACCGATTGAATGGTAAGAATTTCACTATCTTTAGCTCAATTGGGTTGAACCACTTGAGTTTGTTGCTTATATGTATTTTCCTTGATGTGATTCATATATTTTTGTGATGAGCTTATTGATTGTTGATGATTGACTTGTGTTAAATTGCATTTGGTGATGAAAAACTTGGCTTGATTTCATTTACAAGGGCTATATATATCTTTCTCAATTTTTGACGCCCGCCAAGTGTTCGATAAAAACGTTTCAATGAAAAATTCATCACCTACATGATTCTCTCGATTTCAAAAGTCTTATACATTTATAGAGATCATGTTTTGCTTATAAAATGAGTTTTCCTAAACCTTTACAAGTCGTATGATTCGAATTTTCCCTCCCATTTGTTTATAAGCTTCAATGCTCAAATAGCTCGATACATCGGTTTAGTTGCGCACTTTGATATATGATGTATTTATCGTGCTAACATTCTTTTTGATGATTCCAAAGGGGGAGAAACAGGTTATAAGCTCATTAGCTCATAAAAGCTAAGATAAGCTTAACGAAAAGAAGCTATAAGTTATGGCTTCATAAAGCCATAAGTTGTGGATCATATTTAGTCCACTTGGTGCATTATGGTTATGTATGAATCATGGTCCATTGGTTGTAGTATGGACTTATATACGGTTCTAATCATGTATCTTTGACAGGGGGAGCTTTTAAGTTTTTGATACTTAAGCTCAATATCGAAAAGCTAATATTTTAGCTTATGTTTAAGTTGCTTCTATATAACTCTTGTTGTGCATGTTGATAGGGGGAGCATTTGCTTTATGTGTTTGAATATCTCTACTCCCATCATTGTGATTATATTGCGTGGAATGTTGTCGCTCACAACGGAAAATTCCTTTTAACCAATAAAAATGTTTTATTTTCAAAATCGACCTCGTTAAAATTGTTTTGGTTTGTAATCATCAAAAAGGGGGAGATTGTTTGATAAATGATTTTATCATGATTTTGATGATTTTGTTTTATACCAAAACAATGTTTTTAAAGGTTGTCCAAATACTCCTAAAATGATTTAAAATGGTTTTAATATTTTTCTGAGTATTTCCTCAAGTTTATTTTTGATATAAAATTGGACAACACATTTAATGTTTTTAAGTCAATTGGTTTTTACATTGTAACTATGTTGTCCTAATACTCCCAATTGATCTAAAATGTTTCTACTATTTTTCGGAGTACTTATTAGAAATTATATCGGACAACACTTTTTGTGTAAATGTTTTAATTCTTCAAAACTATATTTCTAATGTTGTCTAAATACTCCCGATCGGTTTAAAATGTTTTTCTGAATTTTTCGGAGTATTTCTTGAGGTTTATTTTTGATAAAAATCGGACAACTTGTCATTGAGGAGGTCGGCCGTGCGAGCCACGTACACAGGAACAAGTTTCGTGGAACAGAAACTTGAGAACTCTCAAAATTGATCAGTGCAACCGGTCGCACATAGGCTCGACCGGTCGAGGTGCCCTTCGACCGGTCGCCCTGTGTTAATTTGGTGCTTTATGTTTCAAACTTCTATTTCTGTGCGACCGGTCGCCCTATGCTTTGACAGCAAAAATGTAACCGTTGTGCAGCAGACATATTTCCTTAATTTGTGGGATTGATTTCTAACAGCTCTTTTCTTCAATTGTCTTGCAATTTTTTACAGAATTCATGTCCCCAAGAGGAGCCTATCATGTACAAGACATCTTCTATAAATAGAGGAAGAATTGAAGCAACACAATAAGAGAGAAAACTACAACACAACAAGATACACTCAAGAATACACTTGTTCTTACATTGTCTTACTTCTTGTTGTAATTTGCCTAGCTTATCACTTTCACATCCTTGAGGTCTAGGCTATTCTTGATTACACTTGCACTCTATTGTATTATCAATTATCGAGTTGTAATCTTGAATTTGTGGTCGTCATTCAAACACAAGATATCCTTGTGAGTGTTCTTGTGGTAAGAACACACTTGGGTGAACTAGGTGTTAGGTGTAAGAAGATTGTGGTAATCTTCTTGTTGAGGTGTTGAAGAGTGTGGTGCTCTTCAAGGGTGAAGATTGTGGTAATCTTCACAAGGTGCCGTTTTGGAGATTGTGGTAATCTTCAAGTGAGATTGTGGTAATCTCAAGGTGGTGTTGAAGAAGAGTGTGGTGCTCTTCAAGGTGTTGTAAGTTGAATTTGTATTAATTTTGGTAATTAATAAAATTCTTTTTCTTTTCGAAATCCATCCCTGGATATACTTTGGGGTGGTAGAGGATTAGGCCCTAGGTGGGTTGAACCTCTTTAAATCGACGTGTGTTGTCTACATTCCGCACCTTTCTTATTATATTTGAGCTTTCGGTTTTAAAAGAGGGCGAAATCGAAAAGATGGAGATAATTTATTCACCCCCTCTAGATTATCGTAGCCGCTTGGACTTACAGGGATGCGTGTCAAATTTGCTTCCATGATAATAACGTTTAATGATAAAAAGAGTTTTGAAAGATTAAGTACTAAAGCGATTTTGAAAAGTTTGGAGATCTAGTTCAAAAGAACTGTGGAGGGTTCAATGAAGGGGGTGTAAGTGTAAGGTTTAGAAGGGGTGTAAGTGTAAGGTTTAGAAGGGGGGTGTTGAATAAACCTTACCAAATTTTCGATTTAGTCCTTTTAAATATACGAGTTGATACTACACAGCTTGTGTCCTTGATGGACATCAATTTAGTCACTCAAGAAGTTAATCTCTCAACAGACTCAACCGAGTTTGTTGATGGAATAACTCGGATGTTGGCTCTAAATTAACTCGACGTGGTTTTGTTTTCAGGAAGACTTAATACCCTTAAGTTTGATTAAGCAAGAATTTAGTGCTTGGTTTAGTACTTATAAATTATCAAGTGGATAGCAAATTTATCAATGAGATATAAGCGAGTTAAAAGTGCGGGAATTAAAGTCTTTGAAATGTAAACGACACAATAAAATTTTTATAGAGGTTCGAAGATGGGGTAATTCTTCATCTCCTCTCTTCTCCAACTCTGGAGGAATCCACTAAGTAATGATCGATTATACAAAGTGGTAACGGTCCGGATACAAGTCTTGATCACACGGTGACTTGACCCTTTGGGACTCGATCTGGAGACGCCTTGATCACTCGGTGGCTTCTCGTGCGACTCGGCTTTCTTCAGGCAGTTGCGCTTGCTACTCACTCATTTGCTCAAACTCTTTGGATTTGATCACGAAGCCCTCCAAAAGCTTAAGACTTAGTTCGACCTTGAACCTTCTTACAATCCTTCGTGGATTTGTAGACCCCTTGATTTTCGATATTTTCCTCTTCAACTCGATTGAAGTTATCTTTCCTTCACGGGTAAGTGTTGGATTGATGTCCTTCGTAGTGTAGGCTTGAGGATTGAGAATATTTCAGATTTTCTAATACTTGCTTGACCGTTTTTGGTTGATTTGTCTCTTGTGTCACTTGTGTCTCTTCTTTCTCAATTTAAATTCCTCGGCCTTTTATAGTGATCTTTCAAAAATTTGCCCGTTTAAGAGATAGGCTTATTTTTTGAAAGTCACTGCATCGTCAGCTTGTCTTGTTGCGATCCTTGAAATTGCCATTTCCTCGTATGAATTGTTCTTTCACCTTTTCGGAGTTCGACACGGTGTAGTGCTTCCCATTGGTTCATTCCATTTGCACGCTTCGGGTCGAGCACTCCGAGAAAGGTGGTATGGAGATATTACTTGTTTAAGTAATTCTCTTGATTTACGTGCAACGGATCTTTTACGATTATCTCGACTTGACATTTCTTTGCTTTCCCCAGTGACTTAGAGTCGGCTTCCAATCATCGGATGACTCTTACTCACTTCAACTTGAGACTTGGCTTTTCTTGAGTTGACTTGACTGATACTCCACTCACCGCATCTCGATTGCTTCTTGATCGAGAGTTCCGTCTACTCTTCTTTGCCATACTCAATTTGTCTCACAGCGAGTCTTCCTCTAATCTTTAGTTGTCTTCTTGTATGTTAGGTCGTAGGCGACTTAATTCAGCTTGGCTCTAATTTTTACAATGCATTTTACAACAAGAATTGGGGTGCCAACTTTCTATTCTAAGTTTTACATGGCATTCATCAAAATCTAAACAATAAATTTCCTAACAGTATAAAAGGTTTTTGGGGCGCACACAAGGGATATTCGGCATTTTTGGGATCTACAACACAAGACAAGGGTCAACTCTTGGAAGGAGACATCAAGGAGACAATCGGGTTGCATCGGAGCTTGAAGAATGGAGATATATCGGGAGATTGTCGACGTTCCTAAATTTTTCTTGCTTCTCTTTTAGTTTCAATATTTCATTTTCATTTTGTAATGACTTTGAACACTTTGTTTATAAGTTGTTTAATCATGTGTAGCTAAACATCTTGTGATTTCGAGTTTTGGAAGTAGATTAATGAACTCTTGTTGGATGTTTTAATCTTAGTTGAAGTTATTATCTTGAAGCCTATTTGAGTATTTTGAGCTTATTCTTGTTTTATCACTTGATCAATGATTTAACTTGTTTGATATATTGATTCATAATTCGAGAAATGAGTTTCAATGTTAGATCTTGAATACTCGACACAAATATTTGCATGAATCGAGAGGTTTGTAAATATTTGTGAGGACAATTGATCTTTAGTGCTTTTGGGAGTTGAATGCTTCATGTTGAGTAGAGATGCTAGCATAAGTATTTCGATCTACGTTTTATATGCATCTCGAGAGGGAGGATAAAATAGTTTTGTGATCGTCTTATAGGAATATTGATAATAACGTGGCTTGATTAAACCGGACAATAAGAGGATTATTAATCGAAACCTTAACTCGGAAATCCATTTCATTATCTTGATACTTCTTTCATTTGTGTTATCTTAATCTTGTGTTTTAGTGATTTAAATTGTCTTAATCTCAATACAACAATAATCCATTTCGATCATCTAAATAAAAATAAGACTATCTTGGATCAATACTTAGCATATTAATTTATTAGTCTCAGTGGATACGACCTTGCTACCCTATTCGATAACGTACACCGTACACTTGCGGTGAAGCTAAAAATATAGGCGAACAAGTTTTGGCGCCGTTGTTGGACTAATACAATTTATGGTGCTAATATTGCGATAGATAGAATTATTCTTAATTTAGACATTTTTTTATTATTTATTTTGTTTTAGTGTGACTTTAATTCCACATTATTTGACTTGTTTCTTTTAGTTTGGTCCGGTAGTGCATGAACACGCGCTCAGGCGGGGGACTTAATAACGCTCATACCGAAAGTTGAGGCTTTCGCGAGGAGAATCGATCTTTACCACTAGACGGGCCGAAAGACAACACAATCCGATAATGGGGGATTTGAATGAACTACCAATACCGCAAACAATGGTGGGAACGAGTTACCGATACCGGTTCAATGACAAGCCATTCCATTCGATTACTTTCGACCACAAATGAATCGTAATTACGGTGGTATTGCCCATATTCCTATCAATGCCAACAATTTCGAGCTCAAACCGACACTAATCAATATGGTGCAACAGAATCAGTTTGGGGGGTTTGCAACTGAAGATCCTAACTCTCACCTTGCACATTTTATCCAAATATGCAATACGATCAAAATGAACGGAGTCTCGGATGATGCCATAAGATTGCGCCTGTTCCCATTCTCTTTAAGGGATAAGGCGAGAAATTGGTTGGGTACTTTGACGCAGGCGGTGTAAGCACATGGGACGAATCGAGCCAAAAGTTCTTGTTTAAATTCTTTCCACCGAGCAAAACTTTGCGGCTCAAAAGCGAGATTACCCAATTCCGACAGTTCGACTCAGAGCCTTTGTATGAGGCTTGGGAAAGGTTTCGGGATTTGTTACGTAGATGTCCACAACATGGGTTTCCAGAGGATCAACAGTTATGCTTCTTCTACAATGGTTTAATGGGACAAACGAGGGCCTTTGTAGATGCTTTGCAATGCGGGGAGGAGCATTGTTGGGCAAGGTTTCCACAATATGCCTTGAACCTTCTTGAGGAAATGGCCATGAACAGTTACCAGTGGCCATCTGAAAGATCCAATGTACAACGAGTAGCCGAAATC
Organism: Rehmannia glutinosa; assembly: GCA_016081115.2. NCBI lineage: Eukaryota > Viridiplantae > Streptophyta > Magnoliopsida > Lamiales > Orobanchaceae > Rehmannia > Rehmannia glutinosa. Next base: position 142,493,999 of record CM071926.1, read on the forward strand.
TCGGATTCAGACCCTATTAAAACATTGACGGCACAAGTAGCGGCTTTGACAACTCAATTGAGTGTATTTACGAAGGGGCTAGAAGCAGGCACGAGCACGGGTAGTGAAGCTCTTCTATATCCGATGGAAGAGGTAAACTATGTGAATAACCGGAATTTCAACAATTTCCGGAATAATTCAAACCCAACGCACTACCATCCATGGTTGATAAATCATGAAAATTTTTCCTATGCAAATACAAAGAATGTGTTACAACCTCCGCCGGGATTTAATGCTTCAAGTGGAGGCGGTAATGGGAAGACAAATCGTCGTTGGGAGGTGCACTCACCTCCTTCATAGATCAATCTAATGCTTTCATGGATGACACGAGGAGCCGCCTCGCTAAGAAAGATCTTCGGATGGATAAGTTAGAACAACAAGTGACAAGCTAGATAAAGAATCGGAGAATCAAATAGGTCAATTGGCTACAATTGTGGGTGGTCAACATCAAAAGGGTCAATTTCCGAGTAATACGGAAATGAATCCTATGGAACAATGCAAAGTGATTCGTTTACGACGGTGCACGGAATGAGGGGCCTAAAGAAAAATCAGGGAATCAAACCGGATGAAGCATCTAGGCGGAAGTAGGAGAATCCGTGATGAAGGATGATATTGAAGAAAATAGGAAAGAAGAGAACAAAGAGGCGGAACAAACGAAATTTGAAAAGCAAAAATCATCTTCTAGCTCAAACATATCTAAGTTGCCTATATCTCTTCCCTTTCCTCAAAGATTTCAAAAGAAAAAGCTTGATGATAAATTTGCCAAATTCCTTGATATATTTAAGAAATTGCACATTAACATTCCTTTTGCGAGACGCACTAGAACAGATGCTTAACTATGCGAAATTTCTTAAGGATGTTATGTCAAAAAAGCGGAAGATGACAAGCTTTGAAACGGCGAATTTGACGGAAGAATGTAGTGCAATTATCCAAAGGAAGCTACCACAAAAATTGAAAGATTCGGGCAGTTTCACTATCCCTTGTGCTATTGGTGGTAATTTCTTTAATAAAGCGTTATGTGATTTAGGGGCAAGTATTAATTTGATGCCTTTGTCCATTTTCAGGAAACTTGGATTAGGCGACGTGAAACCAACTACGGTGATATTGCAACTTGCAGACCGATCACTTACGTATCCAAGGGGAATTATTGAAGACGTACTGGTAAAAGTTGATAAATTTATATTCCCCGTGGATTTCTTGGTATTGGATATGGAAGAAGATCGAGACGTTCCACTGATACTTGGACGTCCTTTCTTAGCAACGGGTAAAGCCTTAATAGATGTGCAAAAAGGGGAGCTCACATTACGTGTTAATGATGAACATGTTTTATTTTCTATATATAAGGCAATGAAATTTCATGATTCGGTAGAGAATTGTAATTTTTTGGATATAGTTAGTTCATGCATTGAGAATTATGTTGATCATACATTGTCTACAGATGATTTGGAATTTGGTCTAACCCACTCATGCTCAATGTCGAGTGTTGTACTTGATTTTGATAACCAAGATTTGTACGACTATGTTTGTGCCTTAGATCATATGCATGAACTACCTAATAAGCGCAAGAGGAAACGCAAGGACGAAAATAAGGAGACAAACTTGCGAACGCACCACCCATGCGTCCACGCACGGGCAGCCCGTGCGTGATGCGAAGAGATGGGTTGAGCTCTCAAGAGTGCACGGCCGTGCGCGCCGCAGCGCATGGGCAGCCCGTGCGTGATACTGAAATAACAACACCGACTCGGAACTCAAGCAATTACTTGAACACCTCAAATATGCATTCCTTGGGGCAAATAACGCAAATTCGTAATCGTTTCATCTCTTCTCACTCCTACTCAACTTGATAAACTGTTAAGGGTTTTACGAAAACATAAGTCGGCACTAGGATGGTCTATAAGCTCGATTTAAAAGGCATAAGTCCATCCATTGTGATGCATAAAATTCGGATGGAAGATGTTTATAAACCATCGATGCAAAACCAAAGACGACTAAACACTATTATGCAAGATGTGGTTAGGAAGGAAGTGTTGAAGTGGTTGGATGCCGGTATCATTTATGCGATATCTGACGGTTCATGGGTGAGTCCGCAAGTGTGGTACCGAAAAAGGGGGTAACAAATGGTAAAAAATGAAAATGAGGAACAAATTGCTACTAGAATTGTTACTGGGTGGCGAATATGTATTGATTATAGAAAACTTAATGATGCCACTCGAAAAGATCACTTCCCCCTCCCCTTTATCGATATGATGTTGGATCGTCTTACAGGTTATGATTATTATTGCTTTTTAGATGGTTATTCTGGTACAATCAAATCATGATTTCATGGGAAGACCAAGAGAAAACAACATTTACATGTCCGTATGGCACATTTGCATTTAATCGCATGCCATTTGGTTTATGTAATGCACTGCTACTTTCCAACGTTGTATGATGGCTATATTTCACGATCTTATTGAAAAAGTTATGGAGGTGTTTATGGACGATTCTCTGTGTTTGGTGATTCTTTTGATATATTGTCTTCACAATCATTCCCTAGTTTTGCGGCGATGTGAAGAGACCAATCTAGTACTAAATTGGGAAAGGTGTCATTTTATGGTGCGCGATGGCATTGTACTTGGTCATCGAGTCTCTTCTCGAGTTTGGAAGTTGATCGGGCAAAGATTGTAGCAATTGAGAAGTTACCACCTCCTACAAACGAAAAAGCCATTCGGAGCTTCTTAGGCCATGCCGGATTTTCTGAAAGGTTTATCCGTGACTTTTCTAAAATTTCTAAGCCCTTGAGCCAATTGCTAGAAAAAGATGTTGCTTTCATTTTTCCAATGAATGTTTGCGAGGCGTTCGAACGTTGAAGACGATTGGTGACCGCACCTATACTCGTCGCCCCGATTGGAGTCAACCATTTGAGCTAATGTGTGATGCAAGCGACTATGCGGTTGGGGTCCGTTCTCGGTCAAAAGAGGGAAAAATTGTTCCGATCCATCTACTATGCAAGTCAAACGTTGGGCCGATTACCCAATAGAATTATACCACAACCGAAAAAGAAATGTTGGCGATTGTTTTCGCATTCGATAAATTCGATCTTACTTGATCGGGCGAAGACGATTGTCACCGACCATGCGGCTATCAAATACCTCTTTGACAAGAAGGATGCGGAACCGAGGTTGATTCGATGGATCTTATTATTGCAAGAGTTTGATGTGGAAATCAAGGGCCTGGAAGGGATGCGAGAACGTGGTAGCGGACCATCCGTCTCGATTAGAAAATCAAGAGGGAGCAAAAGGAGGTGCGGGATTGATCAAAGAGGAGTTTCGATGAAAGATTACTCATGCTTGAGGCAAAGTTCCCATGGTATGCGGACTTTGTAAACTACTTGGTGCCGGAGTTCTACCTCCGGATCTATCACCGTATCAAAAGAAGAAATTCTTACATGATGTAAAGTTCTACATGTGGGATGACCCCTACTCTTTAAGAGGTGCGCGGATAAAAACATAAGGAGATGCGTCCTCAAGAAGAATGGGAGGAGTCCTACAACAATGTCACTCTTCACCATCCGGCGGACATTTTGGTCCCACTCGCACTTTGCCCGGCAGAAGGTATTGCAAAGTGGTCTATATTGGCCCACTTTATTTAATGACTATTATTTGTTTGTGCAACAATGTGATAGGTGTCGGCGAATGGGAAACATTTCAAGGAAGACGAGATGCCAATGACCAATGTAATTGAAGTGGAGTTGTTCGATGTGTGGGGATTAATTTTATGGGCCCGTTTCCATCATCTTCGGGATATCAATATATTCTACTTGCGATGGAATATGTATCCCGTTGGGTAGAGGTGATTCCTTCCAAAACAAATGATGCTCAAGTTGTAATGCGATTCCTTAATAAAAACATCTTTACTAGATTCGGCACTCCAAGAGCTTTAATTAGTGATGGATGGTCGCATTTTGTAAACAAATTGATGAGCAACTTGTTGGCAAAATATGGGGTCAAACATAAAGTTGCATTGGCATATCATCCACAAGCCAACGGACAAGCGCAAGTGGCTAACAGGAGATCAAACAAATCCTTGAAAAGACGGTGAACATCAACCAAAGGATTGGGCGGTAAAATTAGATGATGCTGTGTGGGCATACCGGACTCGCATATAAGATCTTGTTGGGTACATCTCCATATCAACTTGTCTTTGGTAAGTCGTGCCATTTGCCAGTAGAATTGGAGCACAAAGCATTTTGGGCGATCCAACAAACCTGAACTGGATTTTCGAAAAGCCGGGAAAGGTTGCTCCATTTGAATCGATGGAAGAATTTCGGGATGAAGCTACGAAAATTCCCGAATTTACAAGGAAAGAACCACGAGGTGGCATGATAAGATGATCAAGAAAAGAGAGTTTTTACCGGGAGAACAAAGGTGCTCTATACAATTCACGCCTTAAATTTTTCCCGGAAAACTCAAGTCTAAGTGGTCGGGGCCATTCGTGATAAAGAAAGTGTTGAATCCACCTGGGATTGTAGAATTGTTGACAAAAGAAGGCGAAACTTTCATGGTAAACGGCCAACGGATTAAGCACTATTTCCACCGAGGGAATCAAGAGGAGGTGACATCCACCACCTTGCGCGATCCGTAATTTAATAGAACAGGCGTCAAGCTAAAGACGTTAAATATAGCGCTTGTTGGGAGGCAACCCAACGGATTTTCGTGTGACTTTCATTTTTATGTGTGTTTAATTTCAGTTTTGTGTGATTAGGAGTAATTTGAAATTCGTTTTTTTATGAGTGTGATTTGTGTGTTTTTGTTTCATTTTTGTGTGTTTTTATAAAAAAAAATAAAAATACCTGAATTGTCAGATGCGCACGGGTAACCGTGGTCGGCACACCACCCGTGCGCCTGCAGAGAGTTGAGGAGTTTGCGGGTATGGCGCACGGTAGCCCGTGCTTGAAGCACCACCCGTGCGCCTGCGCAGAAGAGGATAAATTGGGCAGTTTAAACCTGTTCTTCATATTCAAAACCCTCCAACTCGCGCCACGCACCCCTAATCCTCCATTGTTTTCGAAATTTCTCCAAGTTTTCACTCAAATTCGTCCACATAATCCCTCCCCACCACAATTGAACTTCACTTTGCATCAAATTCAAATTTGCTTGAAGAATTGTGAGCAAAAGCACCTAGGGTTTAAATCCTCCACTTCGAGTTTAACTTAGAGAATTCCGGTAAGAACACCATTTCTCCTTGTGAATTCGTTGTCAATTATGTATTAGGGATCATGATAGGTGCTTATTTTGATATTTTTGCTATGAATTGCGTGAATTATTCTTTGAGGCAAATTATCAAACACCTTGTGGGCTTGTGTAATTGAGGAGATTTAGGATGAATTGTGGATGAATACGGCATGGCCAATGATTGTTTAGGCTAATATTTGTATAGAATGGCCATAATTTTTACTTGCTTGGGGTAGTAGATCGATCAAAGTAAAGTAGGCAAGTGAATTTGCATCACCTAATATGTTAGCTTTAATTCCCTATTTTGTGTTGCCATTGATGATATTGGGATGCTAATAGAATGTATTTGGTACAAATTCATTATGGCGGCGAAGAAACCCCGGTGGAAGAAGACGTGCACGTGGGGTGGCACAACGCGACGTGGCACCACCGGAGGTCGATCAAAATAGTCCGGCATATGGGGTTGACTTGACAAATGCCAATGATCTTGAGCGATGGAATCGCTGATCGGTCGCCAAATAGCTCGCCTCGCTACGCCGACGATGATTGTACCCAAACTTTGGGGATACATGAGGACGTGTGGCGTCTTTTCGCCAAGGTTGGATGGACGAACTTCATGAGCCGAAGGTGGCCGACATTTAAAAAGTATACATTGGAGTTTTTGAGTACCGTGGAAGTACTCAAACAAGGCGGACCTTTGAACCGTATATGATAAAGTTTCGGTTGGGAAATGTTCGTAGACAACCGCTATGACCCAATTGAACACCATTTTCGAGGTCCCAACAAACGCTCGTACCCGCCGATGCCCCATTATGATCAATACGACTTACGAGAATGCTTGTGGAAACACCACAAACGGGGCCGATGTTGTATACCGCACGGACCGCCAAAGCCTCATGGATCCTAATCCGGTTTTCCGGTATATACAACGCGTGATCGCATTCTCCGTGTTCGCCCGAGAAAACATTGGAGGGATGACGACTAAGGAACTCTATCTCCTCTGGTGTATGGTCAAAAACACTCCCTACAACACCGCCAGTTAATTTTGCCGAGCAAATCGAGCAGTTAGCTAGGCGGGAAGAGTACGATTTCTATAGGGGCCTCATTACCCCTATTGCTCGGCATTTCAATGTCGATTTACGGGGCTTGGAGCCTATCCCGGCAAAGACTGGTTAACTTGGCATCGTTGCACCACATGAAGTTCATAGCAAACGAAGACAACACATTGGTACTTCTACAAAAGAAAGGTGCTGCATTTCCGTTGCCTAACCCGCCATATGTTAGTCCAAGTGGCTACGATAATCTAGAGGGGGTGAATAGATTATCTCGGTTTTTCATTTATTGCCCTCTTTTTCAAATAATCAAACAAAGACGAGAAAGTAAATGCGGAAATAAAACAACACTCGTTGATTTAAAGAGCTTCACCCCACCTAGGGACTACGTGCTCTACCACCCCAAAGATATCCGGGATGGGTTTTGAAAAGAAAAAAATTTATTAATTTCCAAAATTAATACAACACCTTGAGGATTATCACAACCCTCTTACAACACCTTTAAGGAGATTACCACAATCTTCCTTCACCACCTTTGAAGAGTACCACACTCTTCAAACACCTATCACCTAGATCACCCAAGTGTATTCTTACCACAAGAATACTCACAAGGATGTCTTGTGTTGAATGATGACCAAAATCAAGATTACAACTCAATAAAGATTGATACAATATGAGTACAAGTGTAATCAAGAATTGAAAGCCTAGACCTCAAATGTGTGCAAGTGAAAGTGCTTAGGCTAATACAACAAGATATATGAAAGTGTTTGCTTGTTTGCTCTTTGCTTGTGTAATGTGTTGTATCTTGTTGCTTGAATGAAGCCTCTATTTATAGGAGAGGTCTTGGCTTGATTTCCGTGACATTGGCTCCTCCTCGGGGAGTGATTTTCTGCAAAAGAAACCATATAAAATCAAGATTATAGGTTAGAAATCAATCCCACAAATTAGGAAAAGGCATGCGAAAATGCAATCGGATAGTTTCTTTGTCAAAAAGCAGGGGTTCGGCCGGTCGCGCAGAGAGATAAGTTGAAAATGAAAACTCTGCGATTTTTACCTGGGGGACCGGTCGAAGGGGGGTTCGACCAGGTCGCCGCTTGTGCTTGACCGGTTGGAGGAGATGAGAATATATTACGAGAAGTCTCAGAACTCGGGGGCTCCCGTGCACGGTCGCCCGCCTGGGTCGACCGGTCGCCTCCCCATTTTCCTTCATCCGTTTTCTGTTCCAAAACTCAACTCATGTGCGGGTTGCCCTATAGGGCGACCGATCGAGCTGAAACAAATGTGATGTCCAATTTTAAATCGAAAATAAACTCCAAGAAATACTCCGAAAAATAGTAAAACATTTTAGATCGATCGGAAGTATTGGGACAACATTTAGGGACATTGTTTTGGTATAAAACCCATTTTAATAAAATCATCAAAATCATGATAAAAACATTTATCTAACAAACTCCCCTTTTGATGATTACAAAAACAATTTACAAGAGGACGATTTTGAAAAACAAAACAATTTTCCTTTAGAGTAAACTATCCGTTTAATAACATTTTACAAAAAGCTCCCCTATCAATAAGCATATCAATAAGAAGTATTGTATAAGCTAGAAGCACAAGCTTTTACAAAATAAACAATAACTTCATGAGCTAGCTCCCCCCGTCACAAATACTTAATATCCATGCAAACAAGTCCATAAAACAACCATTGGACTAAGTTTTCTTCACAACTTATGGCCTAAACAAGCCATAGCTTATAGCTTCTTTTTCGAGCTTTTATTAGCTTCTTTGAGCTAACGAGCCATTTTCTGTTTCTCCCCTTTGGAATCATCAAAAAGAATGTTAGGACAATAAAAACATCATACAAGTATATCAAAGTGCGCCAAAGAGACGATTTATCAACCATTCGAGAAGATAAGCTTATAATCCAAAAAATGGGAGAAAAGTATCATTTGATATCCATAAGCTCGTTTTAAGAGTCAAGACATGATCTCAATAAGTATATAAGACATATGAAAGCATAAGAGTCATGTAAAAGTCGAACAATTTAATGCGACAATTCATCGAACACCTTGTGGTGTAAAAAATAAAAGAGATTGTATAAAGCCCTTGTAAGAGATTCAAGCCAAAAATTTTCATCACCAAATCATACCAAACATCATACAATGACATAACAACTAAGCTCATCATGATCATAAAATAATTTCATCAAGTAATATACAAGAAAGCCATAAACTCGAGGTTCAACCCATTTGAGCAAAAGGAATAGAATTCTTACCATTCGATCGGTAAAGATGAGCGATGATGATGATAAACAAGCCATATAAGGTGTATGAAATGAATTGAATTCATGAAAATAAATTTTGAGTGAAATTAGTGTGAATTTGGTAAAGGGGACGAAAAATGGTCAAAATGAGTGAAAATGACTAATCTCAAGACAGAACGATTTTAAACAAAAAAATTGCTTAGGGCGACCGGTGCGTGGTTGAGGGCGACCGGCCGACGTTGAGGGCGACGGTTGCCCTCAACCTCTTCAGCCCACCTTTTGCAAATTTTCCAAAATCCGAATTTTCAACCAAAAATTCGATTTTTCGCCCCTAAGTTTGAAAATCGTGCAAAATACAAACGTAAATTTCATTCAATATGCATTATGCCTAACCAAGCTCGTATTGACGCAAAAGTCTCGGAAGTTAGCGGTTTTGTGAAAATATCCGCTAATTGATCTTGAGATGGTACAAAAGATATCTCAATTTTTCGTTTTGAGACACAATCCCTTAGAAAATGATGTCGAATCTCAATATGTTTAGTACGGTTGTGATGAACCGGGTTTTGAGCAATATTTATAGCGGATATATTATCACAAAATATAGGAACATTTTCAAAAAGAACATTTGTAATCCGCTAAGGTTTGTTTCATCCAAAGAAGTTGAGTACAACAAAAGGCGGCGGAAATATATTCGAAGGCCGTTGAAAGTGAAACACAATTTTGTTTCTTTGAGAACCAAGAAACTAGGCAATCGCTTAAAAATTGACATGATCCTAAGTACTTTTCCGATCATCAATATTTCCCGCATAGTCCGAATCACTATAACCTTTAAGAGAAAAATTTTCATTCTTTGGATAAAATAAACCATATTGAATGGTGCCTTTCAAATATCGAAAAATCCTTTAACGGCACTCATGTGAGATTCTTTGGGATTGCTTTGAAAACGAGCACATAGGCATACGGCATGAAGAATGTCCGGTCTACTAGCGGTTAAATAAAGTAAACTACCAATCATACCTCGATACTTGGATTCATCAACCGACTTGCCTTTTTCATCTTTGTCAATTTTGACATTGGTTGCCATAGGAGTTGAAACGGTTCTTCCTTCTTCAATGCGAACTTTTTCAAAAGTTCCTTTGTATATTTTGATTGTGAAATATAGATACCTTCTTGGCATTGCTTGATTTGTAGTCCAAGGAAGAAATTTAGCTCCCCATCATGCTCATTTCAAATTCACCTTGCATCAACTTAGAAAATTTCTTGCACAAAGATTCATTAGTAGCACCAAAGATAATATCATCAACATAAATTTGCACAAGTAAACAATCTTGCCCTTTTTCAAAAACAAAGAGTGTAGTATCAACTTTACCTCTTGTAAAACCATTTTGCAAAAGAAAAGAGCTAAGTCTATCATACCATGCACGGGTGCTTGTTTCAAACCATACAAGGCTTTTTTAAGTTTATAAACATCATTGGGCCTAGAAAAATTTTCAAACCCGGAGGTTGTTTAACATAGACTTCTTCTTGAATAAGACCATTTAAGAAAGAGGATTTAACATCCATTTGGTAAAGCTTGAAATTTTTGAAACAAGAATAGGCAAGTAAAATGCGAATAGCTTCTAAACGTGCTTTGCGGTGCAAATGTTTCATCATAATCAATACCTTCTTCTTGACAATATCCTTGAGCAACTAACCTTGCCTTATTTCGAACAATATTGCCTTGATCATCAAGTTTATTCGGAATACCCATTTTGTACCAATAATTGTTTGAGATGGAGGACAAGGTACTAATTCCCATACATCATTTCTTTCAAATTGATTCAACTCCTCTTGCATTTCTAAGAACCAATCTTCATCCTCAATAGCTTTCTTAGCATTTTTAGGCTCTATTTGAGATATAAGAGCTTTCTCGGCAAAATTTCTTGAGTCATTACTTTATCAAGGGGATCACCAATAATAAGATCTTTTGGGTGATCTCCTTAAATTTCAATGCTACGGGAAGATTCAAGTATCACCCTATCTTCTTGAGGAACATTTGAACTTGAAGGTTGATCATTTGAAGTAGAAGGATCAACATTTTGAGCATTACTTTGAACAATTTGTTCAACAATATCCTCTTCATCACTATCATCATTGGGTATCCTTTCAACACCCAAGGCTTCATTAAATTTGACATGAATAGATTCTTCAACAACCATGCTAGTCTTATTGTAAACCCGATATGCTTTGCTCTTGATTGAATACCCCATAAATATTCCTTCATCGGCCTTAGGATCAAGTTTATCCAATTGATCCTTAGTATTCAAGACAAAAGCACTTACAACCAAATATTTTGAAATAACTAATATTTGGAGTTCTTCCTTTCAAAGCTCATATGGAGTTTTATTCATTTTAGGACGAATATAAACTCGATTAATAACATAGCAAGCGGTACTTACGGCCGGCCCAAAAATATTTTGGAAGTGAAAATTCATTGAGCATGGACCGACTCATTTCTTGAAGTGTCCGATTCTTCCTTTCGGCTACTCCATTTTGTTGAGGTGTCCTTGGAGCTGAAAAATTATGTGCATATCCCTTGGTTTCACAAAAGACTCTAAATTCACCATCAAATTCTCCACCTCGATCACTTGAATAGACTTAATAGTATCTTCCTTTTCATTCTCAATAAGTCTACACAACTTAACAAACTCATTAACGGCATCGCTTTTATTAGCAAGAAAAAGTGCCCAAGTATATCTAGAGAAATCATCGACAATAACGAAGGTGTAATGTTTTCCACTTAGACTAGCCGTACCAATATCCCCATACAAATCAAGGTGAAGCAATTGTAGGGGTTTGGTTGTGGAAATTTCATTTTTGGGCTTAAAACTACTCTTAACTAATATGTTCTTTTGACAAGTGTCACATAAGCCAAGATTTTCAAAATTCAATTTGGGTAGTCCTTTTACATGTTGGTTTTTGTAAATATTTTTCAAATTCTTGTATCCAACATGTCCAAGTCGCCTATGCCATAAACTCGTTAAATCATTATTGGCGACAAGACAAGAAACATTTTGACTAACCAAATCACTAGTACAAATTTTGTAAAGATTGCCTTTTCTATTTGCTACACAAATAATATTACCATTTTTAAGAATGAGGCATTTTTCTTTATTAAAGGAAACATCATAATTTGAATCACAAAGTTGGCTAACACTTATCAAATTAAACTTAAGCCCTTCTACTAAAAGAACATTACTAAGAGAGAAAGAAGAGTTACCAATTTCTCCATTTCCAAGAATTTTTCCCTTGCCATTGCGAACATGACCATACCCTCTTCTTGGAGCTTGATGTTGGTAAAAGTTCTCTCCTTCCGGTCATATGGCGTGAACATCCGCTGTCCACGAGCCATTTCGAATCCTCCATGGTTGTTATAGCCCCTATTACGTACAAAAGCATTTCTTTTAGGTACCCTATAATTTTGGGGTCCATGGGGTTAGTTTTGAGACCTTTGGGTCTCCAAACATAACTAGAGCTATTTCTCAATTTGCAATTATTAGCATAATGTCCAACTTTGCCACAATAAAAACAAGTAGGAGTATGAGAGCTATTAGCACGAATAAAAGTCGGACCTTGGTTATTTTTCTTAAAAACTTTTTGAAATGGTTTGTAACCAAGTCCTTGTTTTGAATGCTCACCTCTTTGTGCATCTAAAATTTTTGTAACCTTATCCGTGCTTAAATTAAAACGATGCACATCCCTTTTCAAATTGTCAATATCATTAGTGAGCATTTGTTTCTCGGTTTCAAGAGTTTGAATTTGAGTAAGGGTAATAGCGTGAACATGATCAAGAGTCTCATAAGATGTAAATATTTTATCTTTTTCTATTTTAAGCTCTTTATGCTCCTTTTTCAAACTCTTATATTTAACAATCAATTTTTGAAATTCATTTTGCAACTCATCAAAATCACATTGCAATTCATCAACTAAGGAGGAGGTAGAGGAGTTAGAACGTGCCTCATTATTTTCATCGTCTATGGCCATAAGACCATGTTCGGTTTCACCTTCCTCGTCGGATGTCTCGAGTAATTCATCCCAAGTTTTGACGTCCGCATTTAGAGCCTTCTTTTTCGGAAAAGGCTTCTTTTTCTTTTGTTCCTCCTCATTGAGTTTTGGGCAATCGGCTATGAAATGCCCGGTTTTCCGCACTTAAAGCAAGCATTATCTCTCGGTTTTCTTGCTTTATTTTTATTCACAAATTTTGCAAATTTTTCGAACAAGTGCGGCATCTCCTCATCATCATCATCATTATCATAGTATGCATTATTAGAAGAAGAAGCAAGACCTTTAGGAATATTTTGCATACCCGATTGATTGATGGTTGGTTTGGTATTTTTCCTCTCCTTGAGATAGACTTCATAGATGAGGAGGTTCCCGATGAGCTCGTCAAACTTGAGTGTCTCAAGATTTTGTGCTTCCGTGATTGCCGTCACCTTTTTCGGACCATGAGCCGGGAAGAGCATTCAATACCTTAGTCACCTTGTCTTCTTCTTGGAGATGACTTTACCGAGGGCCACAAGAGGATTGACAATGTTGTCAAGCCTTTCCACCATCTTGGAGATGCTTTCACCATCATACATGTTAAAGTTTTCAAAGTCTTTAACAAGCATGGTCTTTCTAGCTTGCTTGACCTTCTTTGTCCCTTCATATATAGTCTCCAATTTTTCCCAAACCTCATGTGCCGACCTTATGCCTCGTATGCGATTGTACTCGGTGGCGGTAAGTGAACAATGCAAAATATTTAAGGCCTTACCGTTTAGAGAAAAGCCTTCTTGTCATTTTCATCGAACTCCTTGAAAGGTTTAGGAGCCAAGGTGCCATCCTCCATTTTCTTGGTTGGTTGATCAACTCCTTCAATAACCACATTCCATATGTCAAACCCGCACCCTTGTAGAAAGCACTCCATACGGTCTTTCCAAAATGCGTAGTTGTTGGCGTCGAACAATGGTGGCTTGTTGGTGGAGGCGCCGGTGGTGAGATAAGCGTCATTCGTAGCCATGGATCTTTCCTCTTTACTCGGAACGAGCTAGCCAAAGAGTTTGGCTTTGATACCACTTGTTAGTCCAAGTGGCTACGATAATCTAGAGGGGGTGAATAGATTATCTCGGTTTTTCAGTTTTATTGCCCTCTTTTTCAAATAATCAAACAAAGATGAGAAAGTAAATGCGGAAATAAAACAACACTCGTTGATTTAAAGAGCTTCACCCCACCTAGGGACTACGTGCTCTACCACCCCAAAGATATCCTGGGGATGGGTTTCGAAAAGAAAAAAAAAATTATTAATTTCCAAAATTAATACAACACCTTGAGGATTATCACAACCCTCTTACAACACCTTTAAGGAGATTACCACAATCTTCCTTCACCACCTTTGAAGAGTACCACACTCTTCAAACACCTATCACCTAGATCACCCAAGTGTATTCTTACCACAAGAATACTCACAAGGATGTCTTGTGTTGAATGATGACCAAAATCAAGATTACAACTCAATAAAGATTGATACAATATGAGTACAAGTGTAATCAAGAATTGAAAGCCTAGACCTCAAATGTGTGCAAGTGAAAGTGCTTAGGCTAATACAACAAGATATATGAAAGTGTTTGCTTGTTTGCTCTTTGCTTGTGTAATATGTTGTATCTTGTTGCTTGAATGAAGCCTCTATTTATAGGAGAGGTCTTGGCTTGATTTCCGGACATTGGCTCCTCCTTGGGGAGTGATTTTCGCAAAAGAAACCATATAAAATCAAGATTATAGCTGTTAGAAATCAATCCCACAAATTAGGGAAAAGTCATGCGAAAATGCAACGGATAGTTTCTTTAAAAAGGGGTTCGACCCGGTCGCAAGCGAGATAAGTTGAAAATGAAAACTCTGCGATTTTTACACCTGGGGGACCGGTCGAAGGGGTTCGACCGTCGCCCTTGTGCTTGACCGGTTGGAGGAGATGAGAATATATTACGAGAAAGTCAGAACTCGGGGGGGCTCAGTGCACGGCGCCCGGGTCGACCGGTCGCCCCTACCGGTCGACCTCCGGGTCGACCGGTCGCCGCTCCCCCATTTTCCTTCAGTCCCGTTTTCTGTTCCAAAACTCAACTCAGGTACGGGTTGCCCTATAGGGCGACCAGGTCGAGCTGAAACAAATGTGATGTCCAATTTTAAATCGAAAATAAACTCCAAGAAATACTCCGAAAAATAGTAAAAACATTTTAGATCGATCGGAAGTATTGGGACAACATTTAGGGACATTGTTTTGGTATAAAAACCCATTTTAATAAAATCATCAAAATCATGATAAAAACATTTATCTAACACCATACACCACCGTCGATACATTGACGGACACCACCAACTTCCTAATGAACTCTGACGCACATAACCGAATTACCGAAGCTATAGAGGCAAGAAAGAAGCGTAGAGTTGAAGGTTTCTTGGATGAAGAAGATATGGTGGCGGAGGAGGATGAGATACATGGACGCGAAATGGGGATGGAACCTCATCACCCCCAAATTGGGTATGATATACCCGAGTCCTCACACGGAGGCGATCACCCCCGACATTCTCAAAGCTGGGATCGTCCCGGTCCTTCTCATAGTGGAGGACCCCAGCGCGGCACTGATTTTCAAGACATGTTTTATGCGTTTGGGGAGAACTTGAGGCGGCAAGAAGAAGAGTTGAGGCGGCAAGGAGAGGATTTGAGGCAACATAGGGCTGATTTTCTCGCGTTCGGCGATTTGATCGGCGTTACGAGGAGACGTGGCAAGTGCTCCAACAACCGCAAATGTGGCACATTTCTCAAGGCCACTTCCCACCGCCGTGATAATTCGGGTATATCCCCACTTTTCGTTATTGAAATTCTATTTTTCCCCTTAGGACACTATAATTTCATTCAAGTTTGGGGGGAGAGATAGCATTTTAATACATGAAAAGTGTGGATACAAAAAAAAAAATTCATGCATTTTGTGTTTTCATATAGTTGCATTAGAGCATTCTAGGTTGCATTTGCATTAGAGTACGTTTATAGCTTTAGCACGTCTATTGCTTTCGTAGTGGTTAGAGAGTGAGTTGACCAAGCATGTTGCAACTTGTTGTTGTGTGTTGATTGAAAATTCTTATTGATGTTGGTTACGAGTTGATTGAGCCTTGAATAGATGACATTGAGCATGTTGATATGGAAAACTTGGTTTGATGCTTTGAATTGCATAATTGCAAGCCTGTGAGCTTTTGAGCCTTTACTGCTTGTATCTTGCGCAGTCTTGTTGTGATTTGAGTGTATCATTCATGTCGTTAAAATTCTAGAACTTGCTTGGTATCTCTGTCGAAGGCCACATGTTGTATGCGAATGTGAAGGTGATTAAAGGCCATTTTTGTTAGCCCTTCAAGCCTTTTGCTTACCTAATGATGATATTGAAATTCCTAGTTAGCCAAGTTGAGCCTATAGCCTATTTCTTTGATAGCCACGAAATTTAACTCTTGATCTTAATATATCCATCACCTAATACTCGAATGTATAGCGTTGAGTAAAGGAATGAATGAGGATGAATGGGTGAGAATTGAAAAGTAGGATAAGTGGGCACACTTGGTTAAATGGGACATAAAAAGGAAGGAAAGGAGTTGAGTAAAAAAAAATTGATTGAAAAGTCGATAAACTCGGGGGGCGAAGGATTGTGAATGGAGGCGATTCTCAAAAGAAAGAAAAGAAATGGAGATAAATGAAGTTGATAAAAATGAGGGATGATTGGAGTAGCATATGGGATTGTAATGAAAATGATTGATATGCTCATCGATCTATATACTCGAGTTTGAGTCACTTTATCCAAAATTTCCTACCCAAACCAAAGAGCCTTCATTACAACCAAATGAGAAAGTCCTTTTTGATTCACAAATTGCATACACTTTAGTGGCGGAGATATGAGATGAATTGCAAGCCTATGGCAATTTTGCGACATCGAATTAATTTGAGCGTAAACACGTCCTATATCCTTGTGAGATGAGAGTATACACTTAACTTTGAGAGTTGGAATTCAGAGCATTTCACTTTGTTTACTTGAGGCGTGTTTGACTGAAAAGGCCCCGAAATGACGCGTTTAGCTTTGGATTTTGAGTGTTTTTGCATCCAGAAATCCCCGGGTATGTTTTGACATGAAACCATGGCCCAAAATTCACCAAAAACAGCTCCAAATCATCAATCTACACCAATAAAAGCACCTCGGAGTAATGTGAATTATGTACTGATAGGCGTGAGTTTTGCATGTATTTTGAGGCATATTTCGAGCTATAATGATGGGTAAATATGCATATACTCGCGTTAAATGTTACATATTCACTCTTTGTGGAGAAGATATTACACTTTGCGTATTTTGCAGGAATTTCATGATATTTGAAGCTAATTGAATACGAATACGAGGAAAGCAAAGTGGAAACACGGAGAATTGAGTGGATATACGAAAAGTGAAGCCTAAAAGAGCAAAAATTGAGCGTCTACGAAAAAGACAAGGGGCGCACGGGTTGGGCGTGCCTCGGACCACCACCCGTGCACCCCGTATGAAGATAATCTGCCCAGTGCGACATGGCGCACGGGTAGCCCATGCATCAACGCATGACCCGTGCGTCCTACGAGAGAGTTGGAGTATTTCACCGGAATGGCGCACGGGTAGGTCGTGCTCGACGCACCACCCGTGCGCTCTGAGAGAGTTGGGTAATTTCATCATGGTGGCGCACGGTAACCCGTGCTCTGGCGCACCACCCGTGCGTCTCGCTACTGAATCCCATAACTGCGACATTATGCCCTAAACTTGATGGTGGGTATAAAAGGCTTTTTGGGGGCGCACACAAGGGATATTCGGCATTTTGGGATCTACAACACAAGACAAGGGTCAACTCTTGGAAGGAGACATCAAGGAGACAATTGGGTTGCATCGGAGCTTGAAGAACGGAGATATATCGGGAGATTGTCGGCGTTCCTAAGTTTTTCTTGCTTCTCTTTTAGTTTCAATATTTCATTTTCATTTGTAATGACTTTGAACACTTCGTTTATAAGTTATTTAATCATGTGTAGCTAAACATCTTGTGATTTCGGGTTTTGGAAGTAGATTAATGAACTCTTGTTGGATGTTTTAATCTTAGTTGAAGTTATTATCTTGAAGCCTTATTTGAGTATTTTGAGCTTATTCTTGTTTTATCACTTGATCAATGATTTAACTTGTTTGATATATTGATTCATAATTCGAGAGATGAGTTTCAATATTAGATCTTGAATACTCGACACAAATATTTGCATGAATCGAGAGGTTTGTAAATATTTGTGAGGACAATTGATCTTTAGTGCTTTTGGGAGTTGAATGCTTCATGTTGAGTAGAGATGCTAGCATAAGTATTTCGATCTACGTTTTATATGCATCTCGAGAGGAGGATAAAATAGTTTTGTGATCGTCTTATAGGAATATTGATAATAACGTGGCTTGATTAAACCGGACAATAAGAGGATTATTAATCGAAACCTTAACTCGAAATCCATTTCATTATCTTGATACTTCTTTCATTTGTGTTATCTTAATCTTGTGTTTTAGTGATTTAAATTGTCTTAATCTCAATACAACAATCATCCAATTTCGATCGTCTAAATAAAAATAAGACTATCTTGGATCAATACTTAGCATATTAATTTATTAGTCTCCGTGGATACGACCTTGCTACCCTATTCGATAACGTACACGTACACTTGCGGTGAAGCTAAAAATATAAAGCGAACATGTACAATCAAAAATTTATGAAACTAACAATAAAATAACTCAAATTATACTCAAATATACACATAAAACATGCATAAAAAGACCCTCATCAACTAGTATTATTTTATCATAAAGTCATAAGCATATTACAAATGTTTAAAACATCACATGTAGATTTTAAAATATTAATGTTATCAATAATTATCCCAATCTAAAATTTATTAGCTAATTATGATTCTAAAAATTTATGATAATTTTATTTATGGTTTGCTTTTTAGTAATATTTAAATTTATCTAACTCTTATGCATTTGATTTTTACTTTTTTATTGCTACAACAAGTGATTTAGTCTTAATATGAAATTTGATTAAGAAAGAAGGACAATTTAACATATATTTTAATCTTTAACAAACTCGAACTCGATCTTTAACGAGCTCGAGTTTGCTTTGATGGGCTTGAATTCCAGCTCAAGCATACAACGAGCCTTTTACGAGCCGAGCTCAAGCTAAGCTCGTTTAAGCTTAAACGAGCTGAACTGGAGCTAAGCTTGTCGAATATGTTAAACGAGGTTTTTACGAGCCGAGCTCGAACTGTTCGCGAACTAAATAATTTTTAAACGAGTCGATCTCGAACTCAATTAGGAAATCTTGTATCGAACTCGAGCCGATATAAAAACTAAATGAATCAAACTCGAGCACTTCTTAGTCGGCTCATTTGCAGCCCAAGCGTCGATATTCAAATCGTAATAACTAATATGTACACTATCGGGCTGAATGGTTTTCTTTAATTTATTTCTACTAGTATGGTTATGGTCCGATGGATATTAGTTGGGCATTCCACTCATATTGGGTACGTTTGTGGGACTGTACCAATTTCTTTAAATTTAACATGGTATTAAAGCACGCCCATGCTCGGCCCAAAGTGGTCATCATATGATGTGATAGATCATGGATGATCATGTTATGATGATTAGTGAATTAACGAAGGACTCACAAGTGAGGGAGATATGTTGAGATATGTCACTTGTGAGTTGTCCAATTAATTAGAAGAAAAGAACCTTGTTTATAAGTTATTGGGGGCAAAATCGATATTTAATTATTTAATATATAATTCGGTTTATATATTTATTTAATATTAATTGCCCAATGGGCTCTTAATGGAATAATTCGACCAGAGCCAGGGACTGGCCCACATGTCGATTTCTCCTACACGGTTCATAGGGCCCATCTCCCAATTATAAAAAGGTCTCTCCTATTCATTTGTAAGTACAATCTCTCTCACAACTCTCCTACGCATTTAATTCAGTATTCATTTACTATTCTATTCTCTCGATCACCGTGCTAACTTGAGCGTCGGATGAGCCTCCCTGGGACAACCTCGGGCCCTCTGATGCTTGCGCGTGTGTAGACAAGTTCCCAATCGAAGAATTTTTAGCTTTTGGAGAAGAAGACTTAAAGACTTCCCCATTGGGAAGAAGAATTTTTTCAGCACCGTTGACTTAGAGTGACTGCCTTAAAAAGTAACATCATAAGCCAAATGAGTTACTCCTCCTGTTACCAATTGGTTTTAATTTGGATGAAACTTCACTTGGTGGGCTTGGGCTCTCCCCTCATATTGGATACACTTCATATGTGGGACCGTACCAAGTCCAACGAATTTAACAATATCAACTATCAAACAATAACCGAAATAATCAATATCAAACCCCACAGAAGAAATACTAGTAAGACAACAACATAAGACTATCAATTGTCAATTTTCACATTTACATTGAAATTATTGGGTTGTATTGGTTATTGTGTAAAACTTTAGAATATCTTTAGTTAAAATACAAATATTGAAATATATATATATATATATATATATATACTAGCAATCCACCCGTGCGATGCACGAATTATATACTAAGTAAAAGTAATTTTAATATTTTAGTTATTTTAATTAATCAAATTTAAAAAATTATTGAATTGTAAAGTCACTTACTATGGATTAAATGATTGAATAATAAACCAAAGACATAAATATAGAATAGAAAAAAATTATTATAAGTTCAGGAAAATTTCTTTATATACAATTGAACTTGTACGACCACTATAACTATATTCATCACATATCGAATTTTAAGATCGCAACATACAATTAACCGTGACTAAAAACATGATTATTCAAAATAACCCTACATTCAACAAAGAATGACCCTGATTCTTATCAATAGACATGGCATAAGATACCATCTACGAAATTGTCTTCATAGAATGTATACTAATTTCAAAAAATAATTAAAGAGTAAAGATAAATAAATAAATATTAGGCAATATAACATAATATATAAAAATCTTTTTATATAAATAAAACAAAACAATATATTATTTCTATAGACTTTTAGGGATAACGACATATAATTGGTATATATGCTGATTTGTTTTTTAAAAAAACAATGTAAGGTTTGAAAGAAGAATGTCAACTCAGTTTTTTTAAATTATTATTTATATAATTTGATAGAGGAATGAATAAATTGAAAGCTTATATTGGATCGTATTCAAGTCTTTATCGTTGCTTAAAAGAAAACATGTGAAAAATTTATTTACTAAGCAAAAAATATAACCAAAAAGAAATATATAAAAACTATAGAACATAATAATATAAATTTGAAAATATAATTACATTTAGTTACAAATGGATATTTATCTCAATGTCATTTCTTGTTCTATATGACACTAATGGAACTACTACAACATCTTCGTTTTTCGTTAGATCAACAACCATAGATAAACTCGAGGCCGTAAATGATGAAAATTGAGGTAAATCATAGTTCCTTGCGATGTGTTGCCTGCAGAAAAAAAATGAATTATTGTAAATATATATTTTTGTAAATCTAAAATAAAAAGATGAAATTATTTTAATGAATAAAAAATTACATACCATTTGTGACATTAAACAAAAAGAAATTGATGTTGGATGTAATATTCTTTTACAAAATAATTTACCATTCTATGAAAAAATCAACACACCAAAAAAACTGTTACAAATATCAAGGAAGATGAAATTCGGCCCAATTAAGTAAAATTAATTATCCTTAAAAACCAGAAGCTTATATGGGCTTGACATGTGCTTAACCAAATGGTCCAAATCCATCACTTTTTAGTACAATAATTATACCATAAAATCAATTACATATAGGCTAACCATAATTGGCCCAAATAAGAAGGAATCAGAATTTTATTTGGAGTAATAATTCTTTCTCAACCCTCAAAAATAAAATAAAATAATTCCTTTCTCACAAAACCATTCTTCTCATTTGAGTATTTCAAACCCATTCGCCGCTTTGAAGTAATAATTCAGATAAGGTATTTTTTTTCATTTTTTCTTCATTTTAATTTTGCTAGGATTTTAGTTATACTCGATTCGGATCTGATGCAAGGAACCAAAAAAAAGGTTCAAGTCTATATATATATATATATTATTTTTTTTTCTGTACAATCGGAGTTTCTTACCAATCGAATGCAGGTTTCTGATAATACTTATATTTATTTTTCATTTTTTGTTATAATTATTTTGAATATGATGAATGAGCTAAAAATTCAGATATATACAATTACCTACAAATTAAATTCTAAATTTTCTTTACTGATGTACTTGTGTTCACTCAACATTTTTTTGATATACTCCTATTTCAAATTAGTCTGCTTATCAGGTAAGAATGGAAAGGGAGGAAAAAGCCGAAGCTGCTTGGATCTGAAGGATTCGGATACTAACCAAGCTGAACTTGATTTCTACCAAAATTGATGTCCAACCATTAAATAAAATAACTGGCCTCTTGATGAATCACTGCTGATATTGTGCTTGTTTATGGTGACAGTAAAATGTATGATCTTCATTTAGTGTTGCATTCAAACGATTTTCCTGCAAAGTTGGTTGAAAATTTTCAACTCGCCCCTCGTTTGAGTGTTGCATGGAGCCTGAGAATCCCACTGAGAAATAAAAAGGTCATTAGAAAATTCAAGTTAGTTTTTATGTTTTTTATTTTATATGTATAAACTGAAAACAATGTCGTAGATGAAATAAAATTTACATACCTCCTCTGAACTTAAAACACTTAAATTATTTCCAAATTGATGGCACACAATAAACATAAAACCGAGCTAAGCTTCAAGGCCCCCTGCGCATTGGCTTGGATTTATATCATTTATAAACTGAATAAGAGTTATTTTTCGGTATGGTATTTGTTTTTGTTCACTTTGTGCGATGGGAGAATTTCAATGACCTATCATTTATTTTAAGAGGCTTAAAAGTGGTGAGTTTTGAAATGTTAATTGAGTGTATTTATATTAGTTTTAAACTATAGTATTAATGACAGACTGTGTATTCCCAGTGTAATAAACATTAATTGATTTGTCGGGAAGGCTTGAATTTTAATTAAAATTTAAAACCTCAGTAACTTTGTTAATGTTTAGTATTTATTAGAATGCACTCTCGTTTAATGTGTTGTCAATTTTGTATAATGCGGTCCCAATGCCAACATGTATTTCCAAAGAAATCCAATTTAAATGCTATTGTTCTGTATTTAATCCATGGCACTGATATACTTATGATGCAAATGGAAACCAGAGAGGTTCACATGTAAATTGCAAAAATAATTGCCATGCGTCCTAATTAACTCATGTTTAATTCAAATAAACACTATTGCTATTATGTATTCTGTTTTTCTTATTATCAGTTATCTATTTTTATTACAAAAAAAAATACGATTCATTTGATTTATATAATTGGAATTTATTATTAATCAGTAGAATGAAGAGTTGTACAAAGTATTTAAATAATGTAATATCAATTAAAGTAGTTTCAGCACAATGCAATCCAAATGCAAAATGATTCGAAATAATATAAATAAAATATATATTAACCTTTCAATATCTGTCATCTACTTGAGTTCAAAGAATAATAAAAATGAAAAAGAAAAAGAAGTCTCCAAGCCCAATGCAATTATATAAATTCGTACACAGTAATGACATTTAATAAGGAGGTTGTGTAAGTCAACATTGTTAATGCATTGCACATTTTATAGGACAGTAAATATAATTACTAAAATAAAAAATTACATTAATATTTACTAATCAAAAAAGTTAATAGGATAAAGTCAGAATATTCCAAAAATAAAATGCACATTTTGGCGGGAAAAATCCAGAATTAGAGTCTATTTAGCTTTTATATATTATATACATATAACTCTAAGTTCCAAACGACTAAAACTTTAAGAATTTTTGTCTTATGGCAAGTTGAGAGTTTTGTCTTGTCTACTTGGCAAGTTCTTGTTATTGTTCCCGATTACTAAAATTTAATTATGTCATCTTTAGAAGATTTGTATAATCGATTACGGCTGGAAGACCAAGAAGAAAATGGATTAGTTTTGGAAAATGGATTAGAAAACGGAGCAAGTTGCCAATGAATTCAAATGGTGTCTAGTGGGTAGACTCCTCACAAACAAGGTCGTTAACTTTATGGCGATGAAGAATACACTTGCTTCTATTTGGCGTCCGGTTAAAGGAGTCGTCATTAAGGAACTGAGTCCTAACATGTATCTGTTTCAGTTCTTTCACGAGTTAGATGTACAGAGGGTGGAGACTAATGGCCCTTGGACGTTCGATAATTTCTTGCTGCTCACAAAGTGTCTGGAAGTGGGGGAACAACCTGCGAAAGTTTTATTATCTAATATATCTCTGTGGGTACAGGTTTATGATTTGCCGGTTGGTTTTATGGTAGAAAACATTGCAAAGGATATTGGTAATTTCATTGGGGAGTATATCAGTTTAGATCCAAAAAACTTTGAGGGCGGCTGGAAAAATTATATGCGGATTAGAGTTAACATGGACGTTCGTAAGCCGATTAAAAGACGAATGAAGATCAAACAGATAGGTGGAGATTGGGTGTGGATAAACTTTAAGTATGAACGGTTGCCATCGTTCTGCTTCTTCTGTGGCCTTATTGGACATTCGGATAAATTCTGTGAGAAGTTGTATGATTTACCAGTTTCCTCTACTGAAAGAGCATATGGTCCATGGTTACGAGCTCCGGGACGTAAGAGTTTCGTCCAGACCGGCAACGTCTGGCTCCGCGAAAATCCACTGGAAAATGGGTCCGATGAAGCAAAGGGTGACAGTTTCAGTGAGACAGCGGTTACCGTGATGGAAGATAAGAACGCGCAAATTTCAGGCATTAATTTCCGAGAAAAAGGGAAGAAAGCAGTTACAGGAGGTAATCGTGGGGAACGTGATGTTAGTTATTGTGAACCAACAATGTATATGCATGGGAATGCAATAACTGTACATGCAAATTTGAAGGATGGTGATAATGCGCTATTAAATTTATCTGATCTCAAGCGACGTCGCATAGAACCAGACCATGAGAAAATAAATACATTTGGGCTTGAGGTGACTAGTAGCCCAATATCGGATGTTCCAAAAAACGAATTAGAGGTGGGTCCTGGGGTCCAGGCCCACCTAAAGCAATGAGTACATTGTGTTGGAACTGCCGTGGGCTTGGCAACCCACGAACAGTTCAAATCCTGTTGGACCTAATCCAATCTAAACGGCCCAATTTTATTTTTTTGATAGAAACTATGATTCATAGCAACCGTGTTGAACAAGTGCGAAGTAAGTTGAAATACGAAGGTATGTTCTCTGTCGACAGCATAGGACATATTGGAGGTATTATTATGTTTTGGAAGGAAAAGGATATGGCAAAACTAATGAGCTATTCTTCAAATCATATTGATATTGAAGTGAATCTTACTGGTTCAGCTGCTTGGAGATTAACGAGGTTTTATGGCTATCCAGAAAGGAATAGACGAAGGAACTCTTGGGATTTTCTTCGTAGGCTGGGCTCTCAATCTCCTCTTCCTTGGTGTGTTATAGGAGATTTTAATGATCTTTTATCTCCAACAGAGAAGAGAGGTGGTCGACCACACCCCCAATGGTTATTTTCAGGTTTTAGGGAAGCTTTGAGTGACTGCAATTTGTTGGACTTGGGGATGATGGGTTATCCCTTCACATGGGAGAGAAGCAGAGGTACTCCGAATTGGGTGGAGGAGAGGTTAGATAGAGCTTTAGCTTCACCAAATTGGTTTTCATTATACCACAGTTGCAAAGTGTGGAATCTCAAGCCGCAATATCTGACCACTCTCCTATATTTCTTGATCTTGGATTGTCTCGTTTTGGTCACAGAAAATTCAAATTTCGATTTGAAAATGCTTGGCTTCGTGAAAAGGAGTGTCGTTTGGTTATACAAAAATCATGGGAGACGAGTCTTGGGTATCCGTTGGTTGAGAGACTAGATATTCTTGGGAGCAATTTGAAGAATTGGGGGGATAAACTGAGACAGTGTTTTAAGGATCGGATCATGGAAGCAAAAAGGCAATTAAAATGGTTTAGGGGGAAGAGGGATGCTCATTCTGTACAAGAATTTAAAGAAGCTCAGAAGAGATACAACACACTATTGGCTCAAAGGGAGGATTTTTGGAAGCAAAGATCGAAATTATATTGGTTGAAAGGCGGTGACATGAACACAAAATTTTTCCATGCTAGTGCGTCCCAGAGACGGAGGACAAATGATATTTCTACACTCAGAGATCAGTCTGGAAACTTGTTGTACTGGGATAATGGATTAGGGGAATATATATATCAGTATTTCTCAGAATTGTACTCTACTCAGAATACTGAGTTGGATGGCATTCTACAAAAAGTACACAACAGAGTTACCGACGAGCAAAATCTAAAGTTGTTGGAACCTTTCACTGAAGATGATATAAGGGCAGCCCTTTTTCTATGCATCCGGATAAATCGCGGCCCGGATGGCTTAAACCCAGCTTTCTATCAAAAGTTTTGGGATTTGACAGGGGTAGATGTGATACAAGCTTGCCTTCAATTTTTGAATCAATGCTCTTTTCCAGAAGGCTTGAATGACACAAACATTGTTTTGATTCGAAGAAGAAAAATCTTGAGATGATTACGGATCTAAGACCAATTGCCTTATGCAATGTTCTTTACAAAGTGGTGTTGAAAGTTTTAGCTAATAGAATGAAGGGGATTCTTGAACATATTATTTCTGAAACTCAAAGTGCATTTGTACCTAATCGACTTATTTCTGATAATATCCTAGTGGCTTTTGAAATAAACCACTACTTGAAGCGTAAGAGGCAAGGGAAGGAGGGCTTAGCAGCGTTGAAGGTGGATATGAGTAAAGCCTATGACCGCATTGAGTGGTCGTTCCTCCGGGGTATGCTAGTTAAACTTGGTTTTCATCATAAATGGGTAGAGCTCATTATGTTATGTGTCTCATCAGTTAGGTACAGAATAATTCATGGGAATTTTGAATCGCACCAATTCGTTCCAACTAGAGGGCTTCGACAAGGTGATCCGCTATCGTCATATCTATTTATTTTATGTGCAGAAGGATTGTCAGCCATTCTTCAAGATTATCAAATGAGAGGGATCATCCATGGATGTGCAGTGGCAAGAGGTGCTCCAAAAGTGTCACATCTTTTCTTCGCGATGATAGCTTTTTCTTCTTCAAAGCCAATTTATCAGAAGCAAATTCTATCAAGGAATGTCTAATGATCTACTCGGCTGCTTCTGGCCAGGTAATTAATTTTCAAAAATCCTCTCTTTCTGTTAGTAAGAACACTATGGAGGATGTCAGGCAGGAATTATGCAGGATTCTTAATGTGCAAACAACAGAGAATCATGGACATTACCTTGGGCTACCATCCTTGGTAGGGCGGAATAAGAAGGATATATTTGCTTTTGTTAAAGAGCGAGTTTGGCGTAGAATACAAGGGTGGAAAGGTAAGATGTTATCTCGGGCAGGTAAGGAGATACTTTTGAAAACGGTGGCCCAAGCGGTACCAACTTATGCAATGAGCATATTTCTCCTTCCTCAAGAATTATGTGGACAACTGGAAAATATGATGAACTCTTTCTGGTGGGGAGATGGAAGGACAGAATCAAGAGGTATTAGATGGATTTCATGGCATAAAATGTGTAATCAGAAAGCTAAGGGAGGGATGGGATTCCGACGCATTCATGAATTTAATTTGGCTTTATTGGGTAAACAGGTTTGGCGACTTGTTTCGAAACCAGATTCAATGGTGGCTCGGATGTTTAAAGCAAGATACTTTCCGAATAATAATCTATTTCAAGCGGGCTTGGGACATAATCCGAGTTTTGTGTGGCGAAGCATTTCAGCAGCGAAACATTTTGTTCTTGATAAGTGTGTGTGGAAAGTGGGAAATGGAAATCATATAAAGATTTGGGGTGAACCATGGCTTCCTGATCCTAACAATGCTTTTGTTATTACTCCACGAGTGGAAGGGATGGAAAACACTTTAGTGTCTTCCTTAATGAAAACAGGAGTGCTTGAGTGGGATGAAGATCTTATTCGAGATATTTTTGAAGCCAGAGATGCAGATTTTATACTCAAAATTCCATTGTCGGGATCAATCGCTGTGGACTCGTGGATATGGACTGGGGATAGAAAAGGGTGTTATACAGTTAAAGGTGGATATAGAAGTCTTTGTGAAGGTTTTTATTGTCACCCAAATCTGAGTATTTTCGAGTGGAAGACTTTCTGGGCATTGAAGGTACCACCAAAAGCTAAGAATACGGTTTGGAGAGCCTGTTTGAACTGTCTTCCCACGAGAGCCAAGTTGTTAGAAAAACGGATTGATGTTCCCCAGGGATGCCCTTTGTGTCTCCACGATATGGAAACAGCAGGCCACCTATTTATTAGCTGCCCATTTGCATGTTTATGTTGGAAAATTGCATCTGTCAATTTGATGATGAATGGTCAAACAGATGTGATTCAATGGTTGAGTTATAATTGGCCTAGATTACAATTGGAGGAAAAAAGCTTAGTAGTGATGATTATGTGGGCCATTTGGAACTATAGAAATGAAGTAGTATGGAGTGGCAAAAATAAGACAGCAGCATGGGTTGTGAATTCAGCTTCTTCTTTCTTGATTCAATGGGAATCAGCCCAACAAGTAGAGATTGCAGATTGGTATATAAAGGCAGGGGATGGAGCAGTTTCTTGGAGCAGACCAAAACAGGTGGATAGAATTGGGTATGGATGTGTCATTCGTAATTCGGACGGAGTTTTTGTTGCTGCTAAAAAAGGTGTTCTTCATGGAATAAATGATCCAGCATTGGTAGAAGCTATTGGACTACGAGAGGCACTCAGTTGGATCAAGGAGAGATTTCCGCAGGTGAAGATATCAATTGAAATGGACTCGTTGTGTGTTATTCAAGCAGTACGTGGAAAGGCTTATAGTAATTCTTATTTTAGTAACATCATTGGTGATTGTATAAATTTGCTTAATGATTTGCCATTAGTTTCTTGTGTTTTTTCATTAGGAAGTCGTGAATCGAGTTCTCATGGCTTAGCCAAAGCAATGGATTCCTTGTCTGGCATCGTGGATTTGGGAGCACTTTCCCCATCTGTTATTTGTAATTTGTTGGATTCTCGAGATGAATGAATGAAGTTAAATTTTTCAGTCAAAAAAAAAATATTATATACATATATGTAGGTCTAAAAAATGAGGTGATGCATGGCATAATATTTTTAATAATTACTATTTTGCATGAAATTACGCAATAAAAGTAAAAATATATTTTGAAGTATTTCTAAAATATGTTTTTTATATATTTATTGAGTTGTTCAAGTTCGAAAGGTTGGTAAATTATGATGAGATTGTGTGAATGAAATTGAATGACGAGGTAAGGGAATACGATTGAATATGTTTGAAAATTGTGAGAATAAGTAAATAGCGATTTTTTAGAGGGCAAAAACTTATATGAGGCATCATCCTGGCCTAAAATTCGTGAGACGGATCATACGCCTATACCCATACCCATTTACATATCCAAGCTCATCTCAATGGACGGTGGTATTTTAGATATTATGATAAAATTAGAGGATAAGTATGTAATAAAGGAAAAACTTCCAATTGCGGAAAGAAGCAACACGATTTACTGTGTCGTCGCACCTTTCTTTAAAGGTGTTTGGGTGAAACTTATAAGCCTTTTAAAACAACTTATAAGATGATTAAGAGCTTTATAACTCTTAATAATTTTTTTCCAAAAGAACTGCAACTAAAAAAAGCTATTAAAGAGCTTATAAGGTTAAAAAAAAGACATCCACCCCAATTTTTTTAAAAGAAACTTATAAGCTCTCCTTTATATTTAAACATTCAAAAAACAAAAATATCCTTAATAATTTTATAGTATCCCAATATTACCAACCACACAATCAATCTGTCAAATCTATTTTCCTGTAATCTCTCCTGAAAAGATTTTGGATTCTCTCCATCTTCCAAAACCCTTACAATTCTCACTATCAAAATCAACTTCTCTCCGTGAAAAAATATTTCAGAATCTTCTGTTCTGCGAGGCCATCTCTTCGTGCACGAGATTAAACTCTAACATCCTAGTAACTGGTAAGTTCTTGTTTATTTTGAATAATATATTGTAGTTTATTAAGTTTTGATGTGATAATATATACATGATTTTTTGTGTGAATAGGTTTTGATTCTGGGTTTTGTTGTTTTCTTGCCTATCCTTTTTTATTTGTGTTGAGAGGATAATTTTTTTCTTAACCAAACATCATGATTAATGAAAGTTAAGATTTGGTGTTTGTTTTTTGTTAATCTGGTGATTAGGAAAAATTGGATTGTTTGTAGAGATAACAACAAAAACACTTTTGGTCTAATGTTCGTGATAATAGCAGTGTTATTTCTCTTGGTGCTAATGGTTCAATCTTCTTCTTCTTTATCTTTGGATGTATATGACTAGCTATTATCAACATTTCTGAGGGTTCTAAATGGAGGAAATTAAATTTGTTTACTTTCAGATTCCTAATCATTTTATGCAGATTCCAATTTTTTTATTTTATAATTTTTATAATTCTTGTAAAATTGGATTAATTTTTTTTTATTATTTTATTGCATCTTATGTAGATACTTTCTTGTTTATCTTATGAACAGAGAAGATGGATATAGATCCTCTTTTCCAAGATTTAAAAATATATTCTGAGTACATTCTAAGTGCTTAATTTAATGGGTTAAGTTGTGCTTTAGATGGCATTATCTTTATAAGTGGTTGATGATGTTAGCTTTGAAAGTAATACAATATTTGTTTATTTTTATACTTGCAATCTGTTCATTGAAAAAGAAATTACGCAGATGCAATCTGTTTATTTTAAATTCTTTATTGGATTACTTCTTTTATTTATGATTGATAATAAAAGCGTGTAGATGGATACTCAAGATAATAGAAGTAGAGGAGTTATGCCAAATGTGACTTTTGGTCAAAATAAAAATAAGAGCGCAACTAAAACAAATCAATCAACTGAAGGACGATACTCTGCAAGGTGGGATGCATTTTTAAACCTTAAGTTTGTTGAGGTTTGTGAAGAAGAAATTGGAAAAGGTAATAGGCCAAATAGCCATTTCATTGTCAATGGATGGAAAAATATAGTTTAGAGATTCAATGAATTGACCGGAGAAGTTTTGTTTACAATCAACTTCGAAATCGTTGGGATTCTTTAAAGAAAGAATGATTACTGTTCAAGAAATTAATGTACAATGAGATTGGAATCGGTTGGAATCCATGAACCACTCAAAAATATTACTTAGTTGACACTTTGGATACTCACATATGCCTAGATATATGGATCCTTATAAAGGTCAAAATATCGGATATCATCTTGATGATTTTCATCGAGCTAGAACACGATATTTACGTGGACCGAGAAATTTGAAGGAAAAGTTCAATTATTATCACTCTTCATATAGGAATTGTATCGAACGAACTTTTGGAGTTTGGAAAGCAAGATGGAATATTTTGGCTGATATGCCGTATTTTCATATTGACACACAACGAGAAATTGTGTTGGCAACTATGGCAATTCACAATTATATAAGAAAGAAAAATGTTCCAGACAAGTCATTCCAAATAGCCGAGGATGAAAATTATGAGCCATATACGGAACGCGTTGTTGAAACATCAACTAGAAACTTCAATGTAGAAGAAGAAAATAATCAATGTAATGCCTATTGGATGTCGGTGCGTGATTCAATTGCTATGGACATTGCTAGAAGTGGATGATAATTTCATTGATGTGATTTAAATATTTTGATCATCGTTTTTTAATTTTATGACTCATTTGTTTGACAATTCGATTGTAATTTATTTATTAGTGGGACTTTTAGATTTATGTTGGGAACTAATTTGTATATAATGTAGTAGTTGTGGAATCTCATAAATAATTTATACAAACATAAATATAATAGGTAGAATCATTCCCATGCAAAAAAATGAAGAAGAAGAAGGTAGAATTATGCGAAAATTTGAAGAGTCGTGATAGTTTATAATGTTTACATGAGAGGATCATACTTTTAAACATTTCTATAATAATCTATGATGAGTAAACAAAGAAGATTTTTTTGCTAAACATATTGTAAATTTTTAGAGAACAAAAATATTCATTGTTGCTTTTGTAATAAAATTATCCACTAAACTTTTATTTGAAGCTAAACTAAAATTTACAATATGTGTGATAATATTTCAAAATAATTTGAATATAAAAATATGTCAAATATAGATATTTAAATAATTTTAATAGCGTCATGTCCTTTTTGGTCATTATGACAACAAAAAGATCTTATATTACCAAACATTTTAACAGGTTATAAGATATAAAAACAATTTATAACCTCAATTGGCTTATTTTATCCAAATACTTTGACAACTTATTTTTAAAATAAGACCTAACATCTTATCTTTCAAATAAGCTTGCCCAACATCATCTTTCTCTCTCTCACAAAAGGAACCACACAATTTCATCTTCTACAAGCACATTAAATTTTGAGTTTTTCTTGTGAGAAATTCTAGAATATAGGAGCAGATTTGAAAGATCATGTTGTTGTTGTTGCCGCCGCCTACAACTCCGAGTCCTCCGTTGTCGCCGCCTACAACTCCGGCTCCTCCTTCGCTGCCGCTTGTATTCTGCTAGAAGTCCATCCAAGACTACTGGTTTTGGTTATTTCAAGGTAATCTAGTCATAAGGTGATTCTTGTGAAGGTGTTTAGTTGAATATTTTTAATTGAATGATTTTTTGTATTTTGCTTCAATGATTCTTGTGAACGTGTCAAAGGTCTAGATTGATCCACACTTTGTACTGTATGGTGACATACTTCTAAACTTTATTTGTGATGAGCAAAACTAAATTTATGTTTGTTATCTTCTCTTGTTTTGTGTAAATATGATAAATCTGTTTTTAAATCAGTTGCTTTGATACACACTATGAATTGCACCTTTCATGATTTTTGTATTTTTTCTTATGGCCTCTAAAAATATCACATTCACAAACTCACAACTAGCACTCAATCGTTGGGCACACCACATCTGTTTTGATGGAGTATTCTTTTCGGAGAATTGTTGTTCAGGTATCGATATCGCGGTGTTTGATGATATAGGCAGTTTTGTTGATTAAACGACGAGTTGAGTTTTCTATTATTACTTTGTAAATCTCAACATTCAAAGAACTTGTTTTCTTTTCTTTTTCTGGCTTAATAGATGTGACGGTTTTTAGAATTTGTAGTTGTATTAGTGTGTGTTAGGTGATATTTTTGTCATAATCGATTGATGATTAACTTAATTTGCTATTCTTGAATCTTGAACATGGCCTAGTTGTTCATTTCTTGGATATGGAGGAATGGAAAAGCTTTGACCATTTCGAGTTTACAGTGATGACAAAACACTCTACAAGAATAAATTCTCATGAAACCATGGTCTATAACTTGTTCAATTTACTTCATGTCTTTTGCTTTCCATGAGACATAACATTTATAGAAATCATGTGTTTGATGAGTAGAGAAGAAGAAAAAGGCATAGCTAGTTTAACAATTCAATTTGTTGATTAGTTGAAGTGAATTGTTGATTAGTTGAATAGTTGGAGATGTATGTGGACGATGGTGGATGTGCTTAATGAGGAATTAAGTTTTTTTTTTTTTTTTAATGTTGTTGCCGTACACACAACAGAATGTTGGGTAGAAGGTAAGTTTGGAGGTTAATTTTTTGACGAATTATGTATATGATTTTGAGTTGTGGCATATTTGAAATTAGTTATTTATTATTTTTCTGGACAATTTTTCTTTTCAATTGAGAAATATTACTTTTGATTTGAATCACTTTTTAATAGAAAAGAGTATTACAAGTACCATCACAAGATAAGAAAAAAATTACACCACTAGATATTATTATTTTCCACTTGAAAAGTATCATTTTTTAATAGAAAATTATTACTTTATATTTCATGTACGATAATTTTTTAATATAAAATATTCGATATAAGTGTCATTTTCTAGTCAAAAAGTATCACTTTTGATATAGATGTACTACTTTATATTTCTTGTAAAATAATTTCTTTTATAAAAAAGTATTACAAGTATCATCACAAAAATAGAAAGAAATAAACCACTAGATATTATGATGGCGAATGGAATTAATTTTAAATTTTCCTTTTCACCACTAGAATATTTCCCTTTAGTAGAAAGGTATCATTTTCCACTCGAAAAGTATCAATTTTTAATAGAAAAGTATTACTTTCATTTTCTTGTAGAATAGTTTATTTTTGATAGAGATTACAATTATCATCTTTTAGTAGAAAAGTATCACCTTTAAAGTATTACATTCTATTTCCTGTAGAATAATTTCATTTTAATAAAACTATTACAAGTATCATCACAAGATTAGAAAAAAGAAACAAATACACCACTAGATATTATATGATGGTCACTTAGAATCAATTTACTCATTTTTTATCACTACTAGAATATTTTCTGTTCAATTGAAAAGTATTCCTTTTCATCCAAAAGGTATCACTTTTTAATAAAAATGTATCACTTTATATTTCTTGTAGAATAATTTCTTTTAATAAAAAATATTACAAGTATCACTTTTTGGCGAGAAAGTATCACTTTTTAATAGAAAAATGTCACTTTTTTATTTCTTGTAGAATAGTTTAATTTTAATAGAAAAGTATTACAAGTATCACTTTTCGGTAGAACAATATCACTTTTTAATAGAAAAGTATTACTTTCTATTTCTTATAGAATGATTTCTTTTTAATATAATAATATTACAAGTATAATCAAATAGAAAGAAATACATCACTAGATAGATATTATGATGACCGCTTAGAGTCAATTTACTCAAAAACTTTTCACCATTAGAATATTTCTTTTCAATTGGAAAATATTACTTCTTACCCGAAAAGGTATCACGTTATATTAAAAAAAAAGGTACTAATTTTTATTTCTTGTAGAATAATTTCTTTTTAATAGAAACTATTACAAGTATTATCACAAGATTGGAAAAAAAATACCATTAGATATCATGATGACCGTGTAGAATCAATTTACTAGAATTTTCTTCAATACTAGAATATTTTCTTTTTAGTTGAATAGTATCACTTTTTAATAGAAAAGTATCACTTTCTATTGCTTGTAGAAGAAATTCTTTTAATTAAATTATGGAAGCTTACAATCAAAATTAATAGAGGTATCACAATACTTCAGATCTACATCCATATTAGTCGACTAAATCCACATACATGCAACTGGTCTATTTTACATTTGCTCTTTAAGGTATAGAAGAGATAACTGCTCCTCGATGGAGAAATCCACATGACAAAATGTTCGACAAGAGAAAGGGATAAAAATGAGATCAACGACCCTGTGTTCCATTGGAGATAGACAATAACGTCTGGCGCTCCGATGCTCTACGAATAATATTCCAATCAACATTCTATGATGTACCATTTTCTTTGGATAGGCCACAAATTTTGACGTTTTTTGGTGCCAAAAAATAAAAGCTATGATTTGAGGATACTTTTGCTTGTTGTGCAGGCCTGCAAAGTTCGCATCACTCTGGTTAACCTGAGTGGGAAGTAGTGCAGATTAGTTGAAGAGTTCAACTTCAAGAGCTCTCGTAAACAAAAAATTCTTTTTAATAGAAAATTATCACAAGTATCAAATTTGTGAGAAGGCCATGATTTTTGTCCCTCTTTGGCTATTCAAACTTTGATACTCAACCAACAATCACCAGCTTTCAAGAAACTAAACCAAGACCAACTACAAAAAAATCATTCCAGTAAATAGTCTTGCAAAAAAGCTAATTATATTCAATAATGAGTCAAGTCCATTCATCAGAAACACAACAAAGAACATTACCTTCCTCCACCATGTGCTCACTAGGAGCTACACAAAGCATTTCATTTGTACTTTCTTCTTCACCACAATGAATAATAAAAATGATACCGAAATGCATTAGTAGGGCATGAGAATTAAAATTAGATACAAGCATGAAAATTGCGATTTCTACGAGATACTGTGTGGTGGCAGAGGAGGTGCAACAGTGGTGGTGGGAGAGATGAGGGGAGAGAGAAAACAGGGAAGGGAGAGAACGGTGTGCTGAATGGATCGATTTTATTCTCTTTCTTTTTTTGTTAGGGTTTGGGTATGTAAATGAGTATGGGCATAGGATCTATCTCACGGATTTAGATCCGTGAGACGGTCCCACATGAAACTTACTCTATTTTTAGAGAGATTATAGATTTAGAAATTTGTCGTTTTCAGTGAAAATGCATCAAACGAGCATATTTCTATTTTTAATAATAATATACAACTGGAAATAGAAGTTTGAAGATCCACACATACAAGCCCCTATACTCTTTCAAGCAAAAAACAATATAACCTCAAAATCCTCAAGTGGAAATATCAAAAACTGAAAATCCATCTAATACCAAACCAAACCAAACAAGCCTGTGACGAATTTGGCCTTGGGTGAGTACCACAAACTTCCATAAAGTAAATATTCTACAATTTTGTAAGGTATAATTGTGGATAGCAGAACAAACAACGGGACTTAAGCGGACAAGGAACCAACATTTGAAGTTTTCGAAGAACACAGAAAGTAGAGAGATAGAATTGCAATGTCAAAACAAATATGTCAAGAAATAAATATTGCACACTATGATTCCTGTTGCTTCTTCTTCTTAGGCCTCCTCTTTCTTTTAGGTTTTCTGGCATCTGAGTTGGAACTTTGGTTACCACTGTTTCCAGTAGTCGAATCCATCGGGCCTCTCTTTCTGAAGGAAGATCGGCCGATACTGCTGGATGTGTTGCTTGACGTGGATATTTCAGCCTTATTATATGACTTCTTACCAGAAGATCCTGCAAATCTTGATTTGTTTTTCAGTGAAGTTGAAAATGGCTTGCCAGATGGACCGGGTGGTGGCATTAGAGCACGAGCAGAAATCTGCCTCTGAACAATCACAAATTTAACCAAGAAAAGCTGTTAGCTTTTGACATTTAGTTAGATCGTAAATCCAGAAGTCACTTGCTAACCTGATTTCTGTCATCACTGGACATCCCAGATGCCGCTTTACCCGAAGCACTGGAGGCTTGCTCCTGCACACCAAATGAAAATTCTAACGGTTAAAAATACCAAGAGTCCAACTATCTTATATAACTACTCCATTGGCATTTTGTTTCTATTTTACAAATTGCACCCTCAAGAGGGGAGTATTTGTTAAGAGAATAAAAATCTCAGGGGGGATGTTTGTAATACTTTAGGGGGTATTTGTAATTTTGAAGGATAGCTGGAGTTTTTGTAACTCAGGTAAACCTCACTGGTAGTTTTAAGTAATTTATCCAAAATTTAATTAGATACTGTTTGATGATGAAATCAAAAGGCAAGGCTTATAATAGATGTGTTTCAGTCCAAAACACTGCCAAACAAAGGCTGTAGTTGTACACATCGGCCATGAAAATTGTACTTGTCTACCAAACAGGCTTCATTCACTGTAACAAGTGGAGTAACATAATGGCATGAACAAAACATTCGTCTAGCCATTTTGTGCATTCATTTTTTACCATGAGTTTAATTGGACGCATCATATAAAGCTCACTGATATCAAATGTATTAAACAAAAATGAAATATAAAATTCCCTTGACAGACCTTGCACTTTTATCTGTCCACTCATCATCAGCATCAGCCTCATCGCTAGAGCTCCCATGTAAGAAGAAATCGTCATCACTTTGATCCAAGAGCCCATCATCCTCACTCCCTGTTTCTGTTACACAATTCAAGCTAAATATGTAAATTCTATGCAATAAAAGTGATAAAGGAAAAAAGTCATGCATGAAAAATGATATAGTAGACACACTCTCTCTTCAACACATGCCCATAACTGATCAGATAACAATCTTGGAATCCACAGATGAAAACTAATATAGGAGGACAGATCCTTTGAGATTTTTTTGTTTTTTTTGGTTATCCATTACACGAATATAGACTCGTCTACCAGAAGCTTAGGAGAGTTTTTATTTTAGACCTTGGACCTAAGGATTCCTGAGTACTTCACGTCATTTATGCCATTTGAACAGGGAAGAAACCAAAAAATATTCAGTTCAATTCGAATTTGTATATCAAACAAATGTATGTTTTCCCAGAAATTATTAGGAAGGCGATAAGCTTAAGTAGAATTACTTGTATAAGCTAGAAAATATGGTACCTTCCAGATCCTTCCCACTTGCTGCAGCAGCAATCAGATTTGCCTTAATTTGCTTACGCAAGCTATTTCTTTTTCTACAATTTCTGTCTCATCACCTCCTATGAATAACGGAACATATTTCTCGGTTTTTGGGAAGAACTGCAATTTAATTTCAGAAACCAATTGATTAATAACAATCTTTGCAGCAGTTAAATATACATATACGATCTGGTTATAAAGCAACTTCACCTACTATAAACCATGCTTATGCAAGATAGCAATTTCTGTCATAATGTCATCATATATGATCCCAATAGTCGAGGGATTCCAACTCCTTCGAGACAAGAATGGTGCTTGTAATCATGTCTTAGTTTGAAATACCACGTATTCCAAACTTCAACAAACCACAAAAAAGCAGGCCCATTTATGGTCCAAAAGAAAAGGACAAACCTCATGACAGTAAAACCAAAGATTGGCCAAGACCATTAACCTTTAAATAAAAATAATAAAAGATAAAAATTTAAATTGCTTCTCTCTTGTCCACATGAAGTACTTGCAGCTCAGAATAGCCATTATGATCAGAAATCAATAA
This sequence comes from Rehmannia glutinosa, assembly GCA_016081115.2. Lineage (NCBI taxonomy): Eukaryota > Viridiplantae > Streptophyta > Magnoliopsida > Lamiales > Orobanchaceae > Rehmannia > Rehmannia glutinosa. The sequence goes on from CM071926.1 coordinate 142,532,527, forward strand.
TTATTTTTGACTGGAAGACAAACAAAATGCTTGAGAGAGAACATATGATACAAGTCAAAACAGATTCACCACATACTAAGGTATGAAAACAAGAAATAAATTGTTGAGAGTAAAATATTTAGCTTACCCTAACATATTCAAGATCTTCTTTTAATTTTGAGAGTTGATCAGCAATATCTGCTTCCTCAGCCTGACCAGCGGAAACGCGCTGCTGCTTTTCCAACCGTCTTATCCTTCGCTCAATTTTTCTTCTCTCTATCAGTACAAATTTGTACTACTATGTCATTTACAGCAGTTGTCTGCACAGTCTACACCAAGTATGGTGCATCTGAACTAAGATACAAATTTACTGATCCTGATAGGGCTAGATCTTACCAAAAAATTTGATCTTTCTGTTCCGCAAAAATATTTTTCGCTCCAAGGCCAGACGATTTTGAGTTTCTTGTTGTTTCTTGAGTCCCTCCAACTTCTTCTCTTGGGCCTCCTTGACATCATCTGGCAGTTCCTGCATATAAGGTTGGCTGACTAATAACATTACGCATAACAGGGGGAAAAGGTCATATCAACAAAATTTAACAAATCCAACTGTGCCAAACACTAGATTAGCAGCAAAATCAAAAGAAAAATCAAGTCAATTGAAGGGGAAAAAAATCTTTACAAACATAACAAATGAAATTCATTTGAAACTCTAACGAAAAGTAATGGTTACAAACTAGTTATACACAAGCAGAGACTTGTAAATGACATCAGCTCTCTAGCAAATTAACATACATCAACTCTCTAGCAAATTAACATTAACAGGAGTATTGAGTTCTTTCCTTTTGTACAAGAAAGTAATTGAACAACAGATTTCAGATCAACTTGACTTCACAACTACATTTGGTAACTGTCACCCCAAAGTAAAATATCACCAAGCCCCTTTGTACTAATAGAAATCAACAAAGTCCAACTCTAGATACACTTATACACAACCTTTAACATTAGTTATAGTAATCAGAATTATTTTTCAACTCATTCACTTCTCAAATCCATACCTTTCATTTGCAATAATTCTTTCAAAAATATATCAAGTAAAGAGCGTGCTCTGGAAACTGATAAGTACAATAATAGTAGGACACATTTTGAAAAGGATGGGATTTTTAATTCAAGTTTTTGGCTATAAATTTAACACTCAATTGAAATAATATCTAAAATTCACAACCACAGCTCAATGCAGCAAGAGCAAACGCACAGACAAAGACAGTTGTACTCTGCGCTCGCAGCCTTGTACATCCACCAATTCAACAGCACCCAAATACCACATCTAACCAAACCAATTAAATCCCACTTATTTTCCGCAGATGCACATAAGTTTATATATACAAACATTACATACATATGTGAGTGTGTGCGCAATTAATAAAAGTTGAGCGTGAGAGAGTTCAATACTTTGCGGAGCATGCGTTCAATGGAGCGTATTTGGTTTTTGAGAGAGACGGCTTTGGGTTTGTTCGTCTTGGACTTCTTGTCGACGGTAAGGGCTTTTGGCCGCCGTTGGCCCGCCGGTTTCTTCCGCTCGGCGGCGGCTCTGCGCTTGCCGTAGCCTCCGTGCGCCATGTTGAATTTTAGTTTCCCGTAATCTTTACTGTCTATACTCTATATGAGGGAATAGTCCCCGGTTTTAATACAATTTTGGACTTTGACCTTCTCAGACCATCTCCAACCCATTACATCAAATTTGGTGTAAAAAAACTACACCAAATTTGGTGTTTTGGTGTAATTTTGTCAAAATCATCTCCAAATCTTACACCAAATGAATATTTTATTCTTTTTCTTCATTTTATAGTAACAAAATTTATTTATTTATACAATTATTTTATTTACTTATATTTTTTAAATAGTAATGTAATTAACTATAAACTTTCATTTAATTAATATTATATTAATTAGTTATATTACTAAAATAAATATTAAAATTAATATTATTATTTCTTTTTATTTACATTATAATTATTTGTTATTTATTAATTTATAGAAAATATTAATTAATTATTAAAATCATGTTATATAAATTAATTATATGTAAAATGAGGATATAATTGGAATTTAATTTTGAGTTAAAAGGGAATTTGAGGGCAAATGTGGGATATTTGCATTACACCAAATTTGGTGTAAATGAATAGTGTTACACCAAATTTGGTGTAATCTTATTCACTACACCAAATTTGGTGTGAGGTTTAGAAGTTGGGTTGGAGAGGATTTTTGCATATTTGGTGTAATAAGGTGGGATTTGAAGTTGGGTTGGAGATGCCCTAGCCCTATTATAAAAAAAAAAAAAAAAAGACATTTTCCAAACTCTCTCTATCCTTTTCTCTCCATTTTCCAGGACTTTCTCTCTCTATCCTTTTCTCTCCAAAAAGCGATTGTTGGTTTCTACTATATCCAAATTCTTGAAATTTTCTTGTCAAAACGATTTGGCATCGACCGAAAAATGATACGAAATCAAAGCTCATCATCCACAATTGTTCTTACATCAAGTTTAGGGTTTTCTTAACTAAAATCGCTCGTTTTTGACGTGGAAATCGAAACGTGAAAATCGAATCGTTGAGGTATTAATTGATTTACTATCATTGTTTGTGTTTTTATTGTTCTAATAACCATGGGGAAAACTTTTGATTTGATTTGGTTGCGAATATATGGTTTTGGTAAAGAATCGCATAAACGACTCGGTCGTTTCTAAACGACAGTCGTTTTTATTGTTCAATGACTCAAGACTAGGGTCGTTTACAATACGAATGGGTCATTTACATAGTGAGTTTTTTACGAGTTTAAATTATAAAAACAACGACTCTAGTCATTTTAAACGATCAGGGTCGTTTTGAAACTATTTGAAGTCATTTTGTTTACACTTTGTTTTTTTTGCGAGTGTATTAGTTCATGTTTAAATTTTGTTCTTAAGTAATTTCAAAATGAAGTATGCTTTATTAAACGTGATGACCGATTTGATTCTAAACCTTCGATGCACTTTGGCAAAATTTGAGATGGTGTATGATCATTTGAATGATGAATATAAAGAGAAACTTTTGAAATCTTGTTTTGGCAACTTTCATTATTTGAACAATGAAACTCAAATGTCGGGAAATACTTGCACAGACTTGATGTTGCGGAGGATTGTTTATAATGATAAATTACTCGAGGATGATGTAGATGAGATTTAGTTCTCGTTTGATAGGAAAAAATGTTGTTTGTTTTGCGTTTAAGGATTTCATTCTCATTACAGATTTACCTCGGGTAATGAGAAGTACAAAAATAATTTGTCCGTGAAAGTAGGTTAGCAAATGAATATTTTAATGAGTTTGGGCGTGTGTTAGTTGATGATCTAGAATTGGTATTTAAGGAAGAGGTGGAGGACGAGGAGGATAAATATAAACTTGGATTAGTACTTATTTATGAGTGTATATCGAAGCGAGGAAAAAGCTACATCTATTGAGATGGATGTGTTAGATATAGTTGACAATGTTGAATTATTCAACAAATACCCTTGAAGGCGAGAAGATGTTTCAAATTCACCATCCATGGGTTTCGGAGAGAGTTTGATAGTGCGGTCAATACTCTCTTACGGGGTTTTCATTGGCTCTACAAGTAAATAAATTATTGAACTTTTCATATTTTTTTCTCAAGTTTTAGTTTATATCTATAAACTGTTTTTTTTTTTTTTTTTTTTTGTAATTATAAATTGTTGTTCAAGTAATCTTTTACTAACTTATTACTTATATGTATTTTTCTTTAAGGTATGGGCATTTGAGACGATTCCGAGTATCACAAGTTTATTTCAAACATCTATGACTAAGAGAAATATTTCAAGGATATTGCGATGGAACTCAAACCTTACACTGACTCTTAAATATTTCTCGGATATTGGATTCACCGAATGTGAGTACTTCAATTATTTAAAATTTTTTAAACAACTTCTCCATGTTTATGAATTTGAATATCTAAATATTTATTGATAGAAGTATTTCTTATGTGATTTCGACTTAAAATTATTCGAGATATTCAAATTCATAAATATAGACAAGTTGTTTAAAAATATTTTAAATAATTGAAGTACTCACATTCGGTGAATCCAATATCCGAGAAATATTTATTGATAGAAGTATTTCTTATGTGATTTCAGCTTAAAATTATTCAGATATTCAAATTCATAAACATGGACAAGTTGTTTAAACATATTTTAAATAATTGAAGTACTCACATTCAGTGAATCCAATATCCGAGAAATATTTAAGAGTTCAGGTTTAAGGTTTGAGTTCCATCGTAACATCCTTGAAATATTTCTCTTAGTCATAGATGTTTGAAATAAACTTGTGATACTCGGAATCGTCTCAAATGCCCATACCTTAAAGAAAAATACATATAAGTAATAAGTTAGTAAAAGATTACTTGAACAACAATTTATAATTAAAAAACCAGTTTATAGATATAAACTAAAACTTGAGAAAAGATATGAAAAGTTCAATAATTTATTTACTTGTAGAGTCTATGAAAACCCCCGTAAGAAGGAGTATTGACCTCTCGCACTATCAAACTCTCTCCGAAATCCATGGATGGTGAATTTGAAACATCTTTTGCCCCACGGGTATTTGTTGAATAATTCAACATTGTCAACTATATCTAACACATCCATCTTAATAGATGTAGCTTTTTCCTTGGCTCTCAATATACGCTCATAAATAAGTACTAATCCAAGTTTATATCAATCCTCCTCGTCCTCCACCTCTTCCTTAAATACCAATTCTAGATTATCAATTAACATACACCCAAACTCATTAAAATATTCATTCGCTAACCTATTTTCACCGGGCAAATTGTTTTTGTACTCCTCCTCATTACCAGCGTTAAATCATGTAATGAGAATGAAATCCTTAAACGAAAAATAAACAACATTTTCCCCATCAAACAAGAACCAAATCTCATTTACATCATCATCGGGTAATTTATCATTATAAACAATCCTCCGTAACATCAAACTGTGCAAGAGTTTCCTCGACATTTGAATTTCATTGTTCAAATAATGAAAGTTGCCAAAACAAGATTTCAAAAGCTTCTCTTTATATTCGTCATTCAAATGATCATACACCATCTCAAATTTTGCCAAAGTGCATCGAATGTAAAACTTTAGAATCAAACCAATCCCCACGTTTAATAGCATACTTCATTCGGAATTATATAAGAACAAAATTTAGACATGAATTAATACACTGTTGTCATAACAAAAATACACTTTGTGTAAACAAAACGACTTGATCGTTTCCAATACGATCCTGGTTGTTTACGGAATGAATAGAGTTTTTTTAATAATTTAAACTCGTAAAAAAATCACGATAAACGACCCCATTGTATTGTAAATGACCCCATGAGTTGATTGAACAATAAAAATGACTAGGGTCGTTTAAAAAACGACTAGAGTCGTTTATGCCGGATTCTTTATCAAAACCATATATTTGCAACCAAATCAATTCAAAAGCTTTCCCCATGGTTATTAGAACAAGAAAGACACAAATAATGATAATAAATCAATTAATACTTCAACGGTTCGATTTCCACGTAAAAACGAGCGATTTTGGTTGAGAAAATCCTAAAACTTGATGTAAGAACAATTGTGGATGATGAACTTCGATTTCTTATCGATTTTCGATCGATGCCCATCATTTTGACAAGAAAATTTTGAATTTGGAGATGGTGAAAACCAACGGTCATTTTTGGAGAGAAAAGGATAGAGAAAAATTTGGAAAAGGTAAGGAAATCATTTTTTTAATAGGGATTATGAAGGTCAAAGACCAAAATTGTATTAAAACCGGTCACCCTAGGTTATATCGACTATTCCCTCTTAGCCGAAATGCTCTAAGTTGTAGAACCAATCAAGATTGAAGAAGCTCGTCGCGTGAAATGAATGAGGGATTGAAGTCAATTTTGTTAAAAAAAAAAGAATGAGGTCAATTTTGTGCTTTTAAAATATATAAAAGGGTATTTTAGATTTTTAATGGAAAAGACGATAAAATTATGTTTTCTATAAGTAAAACCAAAATTGTTGTTTGGCCTGTAAAAGTGCCTTTTATGAACTTACCCCGTCTATATATACAAAGTCATTTGGTGTCTTTTTTAAGGAAAATATTTTCTTTTGATTTTTCTAAAGTTTTTTTTTTTTTTTTGAAGGCTAAAGGAATTTATATTAACACACTAGGAATGGTCAGGGGCGTAGATAGGGGGTGCTTGGGGGGCACAAGACCCCAAATTTTTTTTTCCCAATTTTTCTATGAAAAAAATGAAAAAAATTATATTTATAATTTCTAAGGGAAAAAATAGTTGAGTAGGGGAAAAATTTTGGGGCTAGGGTACTAAGCGGGCTGCTACACCCCGAGAATGGTACTTGTGAATTGTAATAGTGTTTGGCGTATCCATATTTGCAAAAACTTTACTCAAAAAAAAAAAAAAAAAATTGCACAAACTGAAAAAACAAATGCAACCTAATATAAATGAAAGGCGTGAAGCTAATAAAGTTTTGGAAGGAGTTTTTTTACCAACGGAACTATTTATATTTAGTTTAATATCTTGTGTTGGGAAATTTTAAGCAAACTAAAAATGGATCAATCTCATAAGATATTCAAAAGCTTATAAAATATCCTACCTAGACAAAAATTCCTGTCGGATGGTCTAACGGGCCAAATCATTGAGACGGATCCTAAAATCGACCCGATGCCCTTTTTGTAGTATTAAGGACCGGTGGCATTTTTGTAATTTTTGAACCTGAAAAAATATTAGTTTTTTCCCGAAAAGTATTATCCATCCGAAAAGTATTAGTACATAGTTTACTTGAAGAATACTAGTTTTTGCAATTTTTGTTTATAGCGTTGAAAAATATTATTTTCTCACAAAAAGTATTAGTAGTCATTTTGAAAAGTATTAGTACATAGTTCACTTGAAAATATTTAATAGCTCCTAAAAAGTATTAATTTTTCCCGTTAAAAGTATTAGTAGTCCCACTAAAACGTATTAGTAGTTTTCTAAAAATATTAGTTTTTTCCCTTACGTTTTTTTTTAAAATTCCTGAAAAGCAATAGTTTTCCAATAAAAATATTAGTAGTCCCACTTTGAAAATTATTATTAGATCTCTAAAAAGTATTAGTTTTTTCTAACAACTAAAATAATAATCTTCAAACCCTATAGAAGCGAGAAAAGAAGAAAGAAGATCATCACTGCTGACGAACAATTTTATCAATAAAAAATTTACTTTACACAAAATGGATGACTCTTTTGCAACAAATTAAAAATCTGAACTCACAATTTAGGAACATCAACTGTTCTCGATCCCAGATGATACCTCTTAATCGGAGGCCTCAGTTCCACCAAGCATATAAAGTGAATTATTTTTCTCAGATCCAACAATGGTAGAACAAATGAAGATTGTCAATTAACTGAAAAACCCACTCATCATATATGCATGGAACACGTCAAATATGGGTGTCTTTATGCATCTTTTTAGCCTCTAGAATGGATGATGTTGACATATTTGGAGCTGGATTAACATGTTTGTTAGGGATTGAGGTTTTGTTAATTACAGGGTTTCCGGAATAAGAAGTTGTGGAGAAGACGAAGGAAAAAGTAGGGTAAATCATCGGGTGGCTCGTTTTTTTTAAAATTCGGTCGGTGTTGGGATCCGCCTAATGGACTTAGATCCGTTATCTTGTCTAATAGGAGATCAATTCTATATCCTATAATATTTGGTAAAAAGTTTAGGAAAAAGAAAAATTGAAATATTATAATTTATTATTAATATCTTATAAACTCAATCATCTTATATGTATTTTCAAACATTCTAATAACTTATTTTAAATAAAATATAGGGATAATTACAAAAATTGCCCCTAGGGTATAGCCTAATTACAAAAAAAAAACTCGGTTATCTTTCAAGTCACAAATATCTCTTCGACATTTGTTTTTATTTTACAAATTGAGGAGTATTTGTTAGGAAATACAAACCCCAAGGCCCAAGGGGGAGGGGTTGTAACACTTTTTTTTTTTTTTTTTTTTAAAAATTCGGCCTGTCATTGCGGAGACTCGAACCCTGCCTCTTCATTGAAGAGTAATACCCGTGCACTGGCTAACCCCAGATGGTTAGGGGTTGTAACACTTTAAAGTAGGGGTGTTCATTTTTCAATCAATCCGAAATTCGATTCGATTCGACTCGAACTCAAATTTCAATTTCGAATTAGGATTTTCGAATTTTGAATCGAATTTCGAATCAACTCGAATTTTAAATGTGAATATTCGAATCGAATAACGAATTGGGGAAATTTTCCGAATTCTATTCGAAAATCCTAATTCGAGGTAAAATTCGAGTAAATTCGATTCGAATATCAATTCGTATTCGTATTTCAATTCTAATCAATGCACGATTCAAACTCAATTATAATTCAAATTTAATTTATATATTATATATATAGTAAACATTATACAACATGGCATATGAAAATATAAATAATATAATTAGTTGATGTATAAATAACATTTATATAACTTCATAATCTTGTTATAATAAAATTGTTGCAGTAGTTATAACATTGATCATAGCTACTTTCACAATTCAATCTCATTTCAAGGATTTTTGTTTTTTTATAACGTTTTATGAACTATTTAAACTTAAAAGAAAATTATATTTTTCTTTCAAAAAAAAAAAAAAAACAATATACTTTCGATTTTAAGAGATTTCAATCTTAGAAGTATTTAGTTTTTGCAATATCTTTAACGTAACAATATGATTTTGATTATTTATATGGTTTACTTATAATTTTGTTTCATTATAGGACTCTTTTGTTAAAAAAATAAAATTTTCTTGAAAATATGGATTTTGGATCCGAAAAATATGGATCTAAATCCGAATCGTGCACGGTTTATCGAGAAATTTGGATTTTTGGATTGACTCGAATTCGATTCGAAAATCGACAAATCCAATTCGATTAAATTCGATTCGAATTAGGATCGAATTTCGAATTGAAGTTTTAAATTTCCATTCGATTAATTCGATTCGAATAAGTCGAAGAATTTGGAATTCGATTCGATGAACACCCCTACTTTAAAGGATATTTGTAAATTTTGAAAAATAACTGGGCTTTTTTATAATCAGGCTAAACCCTAATCATCCCTTAAATTTAACATCTTACTCCAAAAACATCTTAGAAAAACAAAAAAAAAAAAAAAACATCTTACAAAAGTCGAATTCCCTCTCATCCAAGAAGCCTTAACTATCATTTTCCCAAATAAATATTCAACTGCAATTTGCAATGAAAATAAACAAAAAGCAAAAATATAAGAAGAAAAGGAAGAATGCCTCTGTGGTCAAGAAATATGCAAAGGTTTTACTACATTTGCTTTCAGGTTATCTTTCATTCCCAGCCATGAAAAATAAGAAAAAGAACACTATACAGGCATTGGTTGTTCCGCTTCAAGCTCAGATATCACGATCAACGAGTCAGTGAGAGCAAGACTTAGAGGCTCTGACTTGGGAATCGGGTTTATGACCTGCACGATCAAAGACGCACGATCAAAGACGTGAAACAGATCATAACGATCATTTCGACCAATATAAACCAAATAAAGATTGTATACCTTCCTATTGCTTTTAATGTAACCAATAGCAACTTCTCTACGTAGATTTGCTCTTTCGATAGCTCGTTAAAGGAGGGATTCTCTCCTTGTTTCATGTAGAGGCCGATGTCCTGTCCAAAACCGTGAATAAATTCATGAAGCCACACATGATATGGGGTATGTTTGCAAACTCTAAAAAGAATTGATTGCTTCTACCTGGAAAAAATAGTTTTTAGAGTTTGCAAAACACTCCCATAGTTTAACAAGATTAACTAATTGGAGGTTAATTAACTAAGTCTTTGGCTTAATAGACAGTCAATTTTTGTCATCCACATCAATCTTCTTTCACATTTGAAAATATGTGTATGGTTAATTAAGAAAAATACCCTTAAGATTCAGTCTAATTACAAAAAACTCATTTATCTTCAAAATTACAAATACCCTCTTGGCATTTGTTTCCATCTTACAAATTGCACCCTCAAGACGGGGTATTTGTTAAGTAAATACAAACCTGGGGGAGGGGGGTTTGTAGTACCTTAAGAGGATATTTGTAATTCTGAAAGATAACTGGAATCTTTTGTAATTAGGGTATAAATCAGGGGTAGTTTTTGTAAAATATTTGTAATTCTGAAAGATAACTGGAATCTTTTGTAATTAGGGTATAACTTGGGTAGTTTTTGTAATTTACCCAATATTATATATATCATTAGCATTAAGTTATAGAGGATTTCACCTTTACGTATATTTCATCTCCCTCCGCATTCAGAATGTCTTTCCAAACGTCATTCAGTTCGACGTTTTCTGCCACTGCAAACAAAACAATCTTAATTACCATTGTCAACTCAATCCCAGACAACGATTGTGTAAACAAATGGAAATTGATAAACAGCATAAATAGATATTGTTAAACCTTGAGCTGTCACAAGGCTCATTACTTCCTCTGCTGCAATGTATGTGAGGGATGGCCTGATCCGTGTGATCTGTAAAGCAAGGAGATGCACGCACAACAGTCAGAATCAGATTGAAAATGGGCCATATAAAAGAAAAGGGTATATTACAAAAACTACCCATAAAATTTAGTCTAATTACATAAAAATTTACTTATCTTTCAAAATTACAAGTACCATCTTAAGGTATTACAAACCTCCCTTGAGATTTGTATTGGTGCAAATTAGTAAAATAGAAACAATTATCAAGGGGGAATTTGAAATTTTGAAAGATAGCTGGAGTTTTGTGAAATTACACTGAATCTCAATGATATATTTTCTAATTAACCCAAAATAAAAATTTACATCAGAAAACAATTTAGACTCGAAGAAAGAAGACTTACTTGTTTTCCCAATTTCGAATCCACAATTTCTGCAACAAGATTTTGCACCTGCAGGTTATGGAAGTTCATTAATTTGGACAGGAGGAAATATATTAAACCAAATATACCAAGAAACGGTGCATCAAGCAGAGTGTCGATACAACTCTCCTGACTGAAAAAATGTTTCATGTTATCTGTATCTTATGTTACAGGATAACTTTCCATACTTCGATGTGGAAAACAACTTTTTAACTAACTTATTTCTAGTTGACAAAATGTGCAGTCCAAAAAAGGTAGAATGACACATGGCAGTTCTGAGTCGACACTAAACATTTAATCATGGTATCCATTTAACATACTTAGAAGCAATCTTACCTTTACTCCAAGTTTACCACAAATATTTTCAGCAAGAAGAAGAGAATATGCCGAGTTTTTGTCTGCCCTTGATGGATCTAAACAACAAAGAAAACAAAATTTTAAAATAAAGCTATGTCGGAAAAAAAAATCAATGTTAAATTCTTTTACCTCCAACTTGCCACTCTTTATCAGATATTACAGCTATTGAAAAAGAAAATTCTTCTTCTTTGTTGAAAGACCTTTGAAGGTTAATAATGGTATCCTCTAAGGTGTCATATTCCATAGGATTTCCAACCTGTGGATGAGAACAACACCGGCCAATTCAAAACAGAGGTAAATGAGAAAAGCACATCAATAATGTTTTTTTTTTTAATGTGAGAACATAATGTTACTGCAATTACTCTATGAGAAACTCGAATGTTTTTCAGCATTCCTTGACCAGCAAGCTTGCATGCCTTATATCTGTCATCCAAAGGAACATCTGACAAAATTTCCTGCGCTTATGCAGCGAAATACAAATTAATTTATCATGTTCCAATCAAGCATCTCTTCGTTCTTAATTCTTGCTTTTACACAAAGTCTAACATATAGGACACAGACAACAATGAACTCAAAACAAAAACTGCAGAAAGTTGATATCATTCTAATATAACTTCATGGAACTCCAGAACAAACAATTTCCTATGATTTGGTAAATAAGTAGTACATTTTTTAACAATCTAAGGCTCTCTTTCGTTAATTGGGGGGAGATCCCAGATGTTTTAACAATTCACAGATATATGTATAATGTTCACTCTGCAGAGCACATTGGCATCAATTATAGTTATATTTCTCAGTAAACTTAACGAAGATAGACTCTGATCTGTATTATCATTGTTAAAGTCCTTTTGAAAAGAAAAATTCTACTAAGAAAGCCTGAAATCCTGGGGGCCATTATTATAGTTAAATTAGTAAAGAATTTTAGAAGTAACTTATGAAAAAGTGCACAGTATTTTGAGATTAGAATAAAGCCTTCGCATAATTACAAAACTACCCTTGACGTTTAGCATAATTACAAAAAAAACCAATTATCTTTCAAAATTACAAATATCCCCTTGACATTTGTTTCTAGTTTACAAATTGCACCCTCCAGGAGGAAGGGGGTATTTGTTAGGTAAATACAAAACTCAAGGGGGTATTTATAACACCTTAAGGAGGTATTTGTTAATTCTGAAAGATAAATGGAGATTTTTGTAATTAGGGTAAACCACAGGGGTTAGTATTTGCAATTATCCCAAATCATTTCAATGTGAAACTTATTATAAGAGACTGTGTATAATCTACCAACACACTGCCAGGTCCAAGATAATTGTCATATTCTTGAATCATCTCTACAACCTCAGGGCGCCATCCGAGCACTAGTACACACTCTTTTGGACCTAGGCACCAATCAGATGCCTGCATGCAGAAATTCGAAGAATATCAAGAACTGCTACCAAGAGAGCACAATAACAGCTGGTGTCCTCCGCTAAACCGTAAAAAGGCATACCTTTGAACCTGATCTTTTTGGTCTTTTTACTATGTTCTCCAGCCTCTCTCTTGTAATATCCAGTGCTCGATTGAGAAATTCACTATTTTGCTTAAGGGTTTCCACATTATTGATCGAATCATTATCTTCAACGTCGTGCGGATATGAGAGCTGTGGTTTCTTCTTCCCATGCACGGGCGCAATGAATAACACCTGCACGTGCAATAAAGAAGTTCAAAGTGTAGTGGAGAATGTAAAAAGGAACTAAATGTGGCAGGTTTGTTCAACATGACTTGTTCTCGATAATATTGCTTCCTGTGCAATGTTAGATCTGTCACAAAATTAACTTTATAGCATTTTAACTTAGAATATTTATATGCTAACTACATTTGATAGACTTTATACTATCTAAAGAAATATATCTTCTTGAGCAGTAACTAATGCAAGGAGTGACTTAGAATTTAGTTGAAAAACCATTCAAATTAGACAGCTTCCTTTACCTATGAAAAATATAAATTTCTTTTTTTTTTTGTTTGTAAATGCTGCAAACTTCCATCTGACATCGTTTATCAAACTCTTGAGATCCGAGCTTCACGTCAAGTATTAATTAATAAAGCCACATTTTATTTAATTTTAATTTAACGCTATGAATCCAAGGTGGTGTATACAAGGAAATTCCATCTTCTACATAATATGCTTCCAATCCTCTTGCAGCAATTCTAGCATAATGACATTTTATGCTCCATTTGGATTGATGGATTTGGAGTTAAGGATTTCAAATCCATGATAACAAGTCCATTCAGGTTGTTTGGATGAAGCCGTTCTATAATGAATTTTAATACTTAGAAGCTATTTTTGGAATCATTTTGGAGGATTTTAAATCCATCCTAGATGGAGTCATTTGAAATCCTTCCCCCAAATCCAAATTCTCCAATCCAAAGGGGACCTTAGTGAATTTTTTTATTTGGACTAAGAACTTTAAAATGGCTATAAAAACATGCAAAAGCGACTTGTACACAATAAGAGTGTGATACATCAGATATCAGTGTCATCTACATACTTTGTCAGTTTCTTTCAAAACTTCTTCATCGTTTGGGTGAAAATAAATCCTTCCACCACGATAAAGACCACAAACAACAGCCTGATTAAAGGAGAAAACCCCAAAAATGAGTCAGTTTATAAGGCTCATAAGCCAAAAGAAAAAAGAAAAAAAATTGTTATGGTTTACCTCTTGGAATCCACGTCTCAACTGCCTGTAATTTAGGCCTGCTAGATGAGGAAAATTGCAGAGATTGAATACGTTTTCTGCCAGATTGAGATATCCATAGTTAGAAATTAGTAGGATAAAGTTCTTTTTCGTCCGGGGTAGGATAAAATACAGAATCTGGATGAAGAATATGTTAAATATTCAATTAAATACTTTAGCAGCATATATACAGAAGCAAAGCATGATCCAAGAAAGAAACCTAGGAAGTAGTCCTTGGAAAAAGAGATTAGCACCTCTAAGTTTATGAGAACAAACTCCAAACATTTCTAGATAACTGGGAAAAATTCAAATAGAAAATTGGGCAAAAAGTAGGTACGTCCAAATGTATATGACATCAATTAAATATTTGAAATTACCTGATAGGGTCAAAGAAACTAAAAATACAGCATGTCCATGTGAACAAAGAATGGAACTTAAACCGTGTTTTTCATACATATATTCTGACAAAAGTTGCACAAAAAGAGCAAAATATACAAATTTCGTCTCCACCCAATTTCACCCACACTGCATATCAAATTCCAGATTTTCCATCCTTCTTATGCCATCCTATGAAAACGTATAAGTAATAAGGAAAAAAGTGTGTAATGGAAAATCAATTACGTAGCATGACTCATCTTAGATAAACACCAAACCCAATTCTGACGTGTGAAGGAAAAACAAACATATTATTTCTAGATCACACTAAAGCACCAAGCATAGTTGTTCCATAGAAAATAAATAACAAAATACTTGAGATTACAAAGTAAAAGAAAAGAGAGAGACTGGAAATACTCCGATAATTGAGCAAGTGTTTGTATATTTTTATAAGTCCTTTTTGCCGAGAGCACTGAACAAATAATTTGGACGTGACATTCTCCACAGGTTGCACTTTCAAGCCTGAGATTGATTTTAAAAGCTCGGATGTATTTGAACTTGAAACCTGCACCACAAACAAGAATAATAGTTCCAACTCGCAATGCAAGAAAAAAATAGAGTCAGTGAATTACCTCAACTATAGTAGGCACAGAGGCCATCTCTGGAAGGGGTTGAAGAGCAAGAACAGATAGAAATGCATCTGAGTCAACTTCATACCTAAAAAAACAAAAGAGAAAATAGACAGGAAAAGCTGAGGCAGCTTATCGCTGATCCTTCGTACTATTTCAGTTTGTAATCTTAGTACAATAAAAACTATGGAAAAAGGTAAACATGATTGCATACAGGAAGAGGAAAGAACAAGGAAATTTGTTAAAAGAGCATGAGAAATCAGCTTCATAATGGATGAAATCCTTTTCGTTTAAACTCATTAAAGTGAGGATATAGTTGGCAGAGTTTTTGTTATGTATAGGCTCATTGTGAAAGGCACTCTTAGTGCATCTCTCTGGACATCGACATGGTGTCCATGAATTAGAAAATATCACAATAACTTTCAGAAAGTTCAACATTAATCTGAAACAATTATATTCATATTCTACAATTTCTCCTTTTTCGTTCATTTATAACCACCGTTAACACAATCAGCTGCCTCATTTTGCGGTATACACACTGATACTTAATTTTTATTGCAATTTCACTCACAATCAGTTGGTTGGAATATTAAGTTAATAAGCCCTCTTTTCTTACTAGAAACTACTGCAAGGACAAGTCATTGGTAAATTTTCAAATAGACCCTTCTATGCATTTTTGGCTCAACTAGAAATTATACTTAATGAATGAGAAATAATTACAATAGAAGCTTTGAATCCAACGATTTACTGGTAAAAATCTACACCAATTCAGAAAAACACCATATTGAAGCAGTCTTCTAACAAAATACACACGCAAGCACATCAAGAAAAAGAAAAGCACACAGACACACACAGAGTTAGATCTAAGTTGTTGAGGGTGGGTGTTGCAAGTGTTTTAAGCAACTCATCAGGAGCCCTCTGATTCTTACCGATCTTCCTTTGTTGGCAATATTATTATGGCACGTGCTTGACTAGCGGCAGCTCTTTCAAAGGATTTTGTTAAACTTAGACTACAACTGCACAAGCAGAAGGTTATGTCAGGCACAAAGCGAGCAATTTGAAAACACTAAATATATTGGACCAAATATTAGTCTTTGAGGATAAAAATCTTTATACAACGTTATTTGTGCCAGGAGAAATCACTGCTTAATGGGGCCAATACATGCTACACATGTAAATTGTAAGGTGGTCTAATGTACTCGTTTTCTGTGTTTTTTCTGTTTTCGGTTCTGGGGGTGATATCAACTGAGAAGTTACTAGCTCTAACCACACAATGAAAAGTTTGGGAGTTCAAGATTATGATTTTAAAAATATGATTAAGATCTTTGGCCAATACTTGAACTATATGAATGTGCATATTGGTTGGAAGATATCAAACTAAGAGGCCACTCCACTAATTCCACAATAAGAATATATCTAACCTACACCTCTCTTAGTAGAATATACCTTTTTGTTAGAATATCAATATGACTGAGATCTTTGCCTATGTTGTCAGCCACTTTGTCCATCTGCTTCCTCGGGAGGTCAGATAAAAGAAGTATTCTCTGTCTCCTGTGAACATGTCTTCATATATAAGAGGCGTATCACTCTCTTAAAACAGTATATATATATATATATATATATATATATATATATATACGTCAAGGCACTACAAAACAATTACCTAGCAGTAGCAGTTCCCAAGCGAACAGCGAATTCATGATACTTATTTAGCTGCTTCAATACAAAGCTCAGACGACTATTAACTCCACAAATAATTATGTGATCTGTCTCCAAAACTTGCACTTGTGCCCCTTCTCTGAGTCTGTACATATTATTCTATCGAAATACAAATCAGGAATATGACTTCTACTAAGCTATAGCAAGAGATAAAGATCTTACCCTAAATTGTTCAGTCATTGTGCTCAATAGCCGAGAATAGAATAGTATGCCCCATATAGCAAGAACAAAGCCAAGAACACGTTCAATTCGAGTTCTTTGCTGCAGTTGAAGCCAGAGAATGATTTTTAACAGTAAAAGTTACTACCTCAACATCTTTTTAGCAATACAATGAGAGTTACATTTTATCAAGTGACAAGATCGAATTGACAAAGACGAGTCACACTTTCAGGTGGGTGGATGATGAACACAAACAAGCCCAAGCCTCCCAAAAGCAATCCTCAAGAGACTGAGTGCTACCCCTGTACTTCTCCACATATACATTTCAAAATCAGTCAACTTTCAAGAGATTCTAAAGGAAGGAAGACATTATTATAAACAGAAAAACCATCCTAAAGTCTGAATGAATGCGAACCCTCGAGCATGTTAATTATTGAATTACATATTAATAAATGAATTTGATGTAATGAAGTCTAGTTGCAGCCAAACTATGAATCCATTATATGCAAAAAAAAAAGAAGAAGAAAAAGACAAAGATTAAATTACAAACTATTGAAGTTAAACATGATGGCATTTAGAAAGATGAATTATATATAAAATGCATACAAAAAGAGGGATTGGCGACATCCATAATTGAGAGATACAAATAGCCAAGTTTATTTCTAGGATGCTGAAGCTTAGGTTGTATTACAAATGTGCCACCATTAAGCTTTAACAGCGTGTTTTCTAATTTCTATGCCCATCTTATTACACAACTTTATATCCATAGGTGTCCTTTACCATGTAGTACAAGAAGCTAATCCAAGTGTGAGAAATACACAGTATACAAATATTACAAGCTTTGCTCATTTACAGTGTTAATTATGTGGACTCAGAGTGAGACCTTTACCAGATCGGGTTACTAAAATGATTTCCACTATCACAGGAGCAAACATGTCTTCAAGAACCCAAATGAAGACAAGGACTTGTGTAACAGTGTTAACATTAGCAGTTTCAGAATTACGTCTTCTTCCTAAATTGTGCACTGTGGAGCCTCACATATTTGAGAATTATGACATATAACTGGGATAAAATCCTTCAAAGATTATAAATAATAGACTTTTCTAAGATAAGAACTATAAAACAGTTTGCAATACTTGGCCTGCTTTACCTACAATAATTTTATAATTTTCAAATTTGAAATTTCTGGCCATGTGTTTTTCTTTTTTATTGTATCATAATAATATCAAAAACAGAAGTATGAAAAACAATGTCGTTCTGGTGTTCGCGCTTGAGGAAGACAATTGGATTTTTGAATATCATGGCAACACAAACAAGGAAATAAGCATTGCCAAGGACAAATTACCCATTAAAACACTTTTGATAACCTAAGATTTTCATTAATAATGTTCTTTGCAATGTACGATCGGTACTTAACCTGAACTTAAAGAAGAGAAAACCACCAATAATGACAAACGAGAAGCATGCCACAAGGAGCACAATAAAGAACCTGCAAACAGCCATATTGAGAACTTCTGATCAGGTCAACACATAGGATAAGGTGATGCAGGAAAGCATGAATGGGACAAATTAAAACACAAGAAAAGAAGAATGCAACAAAAATATGCATCATTTTGATGACTTCTTTCATAGGTAGGCCAGGGAACAGCATATAAGAGCATATCTGCAGCTGCTGTTAATCTTCACTTCTGAGCGTTTTCACTCAAAACTTTTCAGTACTATACATTAAACATATCTCTTTGGGAGTTATCAAGGCTCATGGATTTAAAGATTGCACAGGCGCACATCATGTAACAAAGAGCAAGGTCTAAATATTTTAATTCAGCTTGTGAATTTCTGAAACTGGTATCATATGTCTAGGCAAGCCAATGAACAGAGCAGCTCGTTTCAGTGTATTCGAGTACGCACTTTGTAATACATGTTAGAGTTTCAGGATAAATAAGGGTCAGGCATTAACAATCATCACTTTGTATAGAGGAAAAAATAGCAAGATATCTGATGATTTAATAATTAAAACTCCTAATCATGTAGACACTTGCATCACTTTAGTCAATATGCAAAGTTTAACTGAAGATAACCAAAGCAGGAAAAGGCATTTGTTACTCTTACGTGGCAACATTTCTCTCAAGTTGTATGTTGAATAAATAAACTAAACGAGCAACATTCCATCTGATATCTTGAAACGAAGGCAAAGAAACATCCAATTGGAGTGGTGTTGGTTTACTCAAGGAATTAGACATGCAAGCAAAAGGCGAGTTTGAAGCCCCAAATGTTCGAACTGCATAATACAATGATTTCGAACTACTTCCACAGCTGTATTCCTGCTATATAGTTGTATCAATCTAACTAGGAAATAAGATGAGAGGGATGCCATCAGGAGTTGAGGTCCACCATCCTGCACAGGCTTTAATACCAACTGAACATTAGTTTCAAAGATCCCATATCAAACCTACGATTATTTATAAGCATGTTGGGGCTCTGACAAATGTATAGACGCACTTGGCACAAAATCCACATCAGATTGGCAAGATTATAAAGGAAGACCACTATAATCTGTTTGATACATATTCTTCCTTTATGTTAGATGTTCCTTTAAATTAAGAAAGAAAAAAATTGGCAAGTTTCTGAATAACAGAAGCAAATACATAATTATTTGATTGAACTAGCGACAACTAAAGCAAGAAAGATCCTTAAACCATGAATTGAGGAAAGAGGTAGGTACCATATTCCAATATGTATATGTGCAGATTTTTCAGTGAAATTATTTAATTTTCTTGTTATAAAATAATATAATTAGCGATGGGACAGCTAATTGAAATGCAAGCACCTGGTAATTATTTTTGAATCCGTCTTTGAGAGATGAGGGTTCACTTTGCTGGACATACTAATACTCATTGAAGGTTGCAACTTCCTCCATGTCATTCCACACCTCGTCTTCCAGTTTCCTGGCAAGACATAATGGATCAACAATGTTGTAAATGAATAATCGGCCATTTACCTCTGGTAACAGAGGAAAATTTATAATAGAAATTCTTATGTCATAGTCGCTTAATGTTAACGGCGACATCAAAATTAAGGATGCTATCGGACAATCAAAGTTAGATGTGGTTTCATTTTCACCTCTATTGTTTATTAACAAATGATCTACATGAAAGGTTGAAATGGGGATCCATCTGCAGAGACATGGCCTTGAGTTTCTGAAAATCATCACAACATTGTCAGTTTTGCAAAAGAACAAAATGAAAACCTCGGTATCTACCAATCAATAGAACTTACAAACAGGTGTCCGTACAAAAGTAACAGATAAAATGAATACAAAGCATAGATTGGATATGTAATTGAGTGCACAGGACAAAGAAGTACCATTTGCAAGCAGCAAGATCATGTCTGCTGTACCGAACAGCTTATGATTTCAAAGACGGAAAAAACAAGGAAGCCAAATAAATCTGAAACTTAATTAATATAAAACCTCTAATTTATCCCACTTAACTAAACCGTAAAAGTTTATCCAATACCAGATCAATCTCATGTCTGCTCAAATTCTTATTTTTTTCCTCAAAAGAATACAAATTTGTAACACGACACCTCATTATTATTAATACAAACAAAATCTCTAACCACCATAGAGTTTGCAAAGAAGAATAGCATTTAGAAACAAAAATCATTCATAATATCCAAACATAATTTCATTTCTCGAAGCAGTTTCAGTGTTCCAAAAATAACACACCATAACAATCTTATCTGCCCATTGCAAAATTGAAAACATAGACATGCCAATTATTGGTTCAGTAATTTTGACATACACATTGTATGTATTTCCGCCCAAACATGTATTTTGCTCTGCATGAAGCGTTATTTTCAAACAACATACAGTTGTAATCATTTGCATGTATTGACAAATTAAGAGTAAAACGACACCTATTAGAAGAACTCAAAATCGATTCTGGATTTCTTGTTGAAATCCATGGCCGCGAGCTGTGTAACTGCAGCATCTGTTTATCCCTCTTTTTCCCCTTTTCTTTCTCTCACTATTTTCTTCACTCTATTTTCTCAATATATATATAGAAATGGCACAAAAAGAGAGGTGGGTTCTTGAGGATATTCAGATTAATAAATGCATGTGAGATCTTTGGAAGAGAAATGGGAGAAACCGAGAAACTAGATAGTGACTGTGACCTGCCTAAACATAAAGAAAAGGGAATAAGATTTTTAGCGAATTTAAATAAAAAGTGTTTGGCCCTTTTTTCTGAATATGATGAAAATGACGAATGGAAAAATCCTGTTGTAGATTTTTGGTTACTTCGCGTTGTTGGTGACTTGACTTCATTCATTTTGGGGCATTTTGCGTCAATTATTTTTTTTTTTATGAGTTATAGAGAGAATTTTCATTTACTATATTATATACATCTAAAATGAATTAAAATAACAATCGATAATTTTTTAGGCATCCAAATGAATTTCATTAATAAAAAAAAGTTACAAATTCGATATTCATCGAAGTAGAACACACTTATATACATCTAAAGCAAAATCTAGTCACATCTAAAAGATCCATAGAACCAGAAAATCGCAACAAATGCGTTGGACAACACATACCAATGAAATTTCGGAATTAGGAGTGGTAACAGGGCGGGTTTTGGCATTCCTGTACCCGCCCGCTAAGAATGGGGGCATGATCGGGGCGGGGTGAATTGGGGGCGGTGCGGGAGCGGGAATCCCCATTTATATTTTTATAATGTAAATAACATTTTTAATTCTCAATTTATATATTTTAACAAAAACATGTACATATTTTGTTAAATTTATCTGTTATATTTATTAACACTTTTAGAAATTATCATCAAGTATACTAAAAAAATGAATATTAGATGATATTTTTTTAAAAAATATTTTCATATATATATATATATATATATATATATATAAAGTGGAGGTGGGGTGGGTGACCTAAGCCCATCTCCACCCTCATTGACATGATTGGGGCAGGGATTTTCCATCGGGTTCGGGGTGGGGATTGGTTCCCTAATTAGATTTGGGGTATTTTGCCATTTCTAATGGAATTTATCTCACTTATGTCACGAGTCGAAAATCACAACGAAAGCGATGACAAGACACATATCAATGAACTGATCCATTTTTATCAAAATCATAGGGTAATGACTCATCCGATTTTTCTCAACAAAAACAAATAAATGAACAAATTTATTTAATTGAAATAAAGATCATCTATTGAGGACAAATAAAACCAAAGACAAACAAAATTAACCTATGGGAATAATTGAATATCCACATATATTTCACTGTTGTCCATGTATATATTGATGTCCTTTTTCACTCATCAGGTCATATGCAATATTATTTGACACAGAAATACATGATTTTCATTTTAAAATACTTCTGCAAGGCAACAGTCTTAATTTTTTTTTTTTTTTTATCCTCTTCTTATTATCTACAAATATAACTTGTTATCCCTCTCCTCTCGGCCCCCACTGTTGGTGGAAGGAAACTATTTTCTTTTGCTCTTTTTTTTTCTTTTTTCTTTCACTGACCCCGTTCTTGATTTTTTTCAATTTCTCCCTATTGTGGGAGTAGTTTTCTCCCATTCGTTTGAATATTTTTTTTTTGGGAGTTGGTTATTTATTTTCTTTTTTTATATCTATTCATATTAGTAGATAGGGTTAGTCTCATGTCAGACCGTCTAACGGATCTGATTCGTTAGAGGGATCAAAATATCTGGCTCGTGGTCAATCCGCCTATTGACCCACACAACTACTAACACTACAAAAACAACATCCGTTGGCCGTTCTTACTTTTTTACGAGGATACTAATACTTTTTGGGAAGACTACTAATACTTTTTCGGAGAAATACTAAAATACCTTTTATCGAAAAACCTAATATTTTTCAATAAGATTATTAATACGTTTTAGGGGAAATACTAATACTTTTGGGGAAAAAACCAATACTTTTCATGAGGATTACTAAAAAAGCTGCTCAAGGGCTTTCTGGGGAATACTTTTCCAGGGAATTACTAAAAAAGCTGCTCAAGGGGTTACTAATACTTTTCGAGGGGATTACTAATACTTTTCCAAGAGATCGCTAATACTTTTTAAGGGAGGATCGAAATTAATACTTTTGAGGGTTGCCTAATATTATGTCAGTGCCTAATACTTTTTAATGGGACAATTAATACATTTTAGGTGGATTACTAATACTTTTGAGGCAAAAAATCAATATTTTTCATGAGGACTACTAAAAAAATTGTTCAAAAGCATTACTAATACTTTTCAGATGTACTATTAATACTGTTTAGGGGAAAAACTAATAATTTTAAAGGCCACTAATATTACAATAATACCACCGATCCGGAGATCCTATGGCACCGCCCGAATATTACAAAGCCACCGATGTATGAAATTACAACAAAAATTCGGGTCGGGTTGGATTCGTCTAATGGAAAAGACTTGTTAGACGGTCTAACCCATGTCTTTGTCTTTTAGATATGTTCTTCTGAAGTCTCATTCCCAGTTTATTTTAAAGAATCACAACCAACTAAGCTTGATCTGATGTTTTATGATATATTGTATATGTTTAGTTTTGATTTTTGTTTGTCTTCCAGCTTCTTGAAATTAAAAGTGGGAGTATATTTGGGCTTTTCTCATTTGACTTCAGAATATTGTATCTTGGTTATTCCAAATAGATTTATAAAAAGTACAATTTCCTTGATGTCAAAATAAATAAAATAAAATGTTCCGACCAATCAAATTATTGTTATTGAATTTAATTTAAAAGATGCTTAATTCGGTATTTTTATCAAAAATTATTTCCTTTTCACATACACAATAGGCACTAGCACTATATTATGTCATATATATATATATATATATATATAATTTTCCAGAAGTAATATGCATATATTCAAGTCAATACTTCATTATAATGCCATGACTGTACATGGCATTATAATGGCTGGTGCATGAAGGATATTTTTCCCTTATCTTTTAACAATAAAAGTTGTCATGTGTGGTTCTAATGGTGGCTTCCATAATTTTCATGAAATATGAATATGCGCCTTGAATGTTACATCAAGTAGTATCTTCCACTAAATACTTGGTGTTAATATTAGAGACTAGCATTTTTATCATCGTGGATTGATTTTTAAAAAAAAAAAAGGATTGATGTGATATCAGATGAAATTTCATAAAGTTAAATCTAAAATTTGGAATTTATACGTTACAATTTAATCTGATGATTGGAAGTTAATGTTTAACTTGTGTAATATTTAGATGAATGTCAAAAATAAAAATTTAAAAAGTTTAAATTTGAATGTTCTCACAGATATTACAATAAATTTAAAAGCAAAATTATACCAACATATTTTTTATTTTTTTGAGAAGGAATTATACCAACAAACGCGATAATGAAATTAAGAATAAAGTAGCCGTATGTGCATTTTGTGAATTTGTGCATTTATGCACGATGAATCACATAAACACACAGAGGGTACTTTTATGAATTTTGACATGTGAAAAATAAAATAAAAACATAATTTTGCACATTTTAATTAGGATGCCAGCAGCCTGCCACGATATAGAAAATTAAATTGTATTTATGTACTTTGTTGTGGCGGCCTTATTGAATGGCCATCTAAGTCGATATCGGAATTGAATATGGGTAGTAATGGTTCGATAAAAACTAGATTTATGTCAAACCCCATTTAATTAATGGTTCGATAAAAACTAGATTTATGTCAAACCCCATTTAATTTGGGGTGGATTTTGGCAACTATTTTCATGAATGAAAAATGACTTTTGATTTCCGTTCGGATGGCCCTATTGAGATTATATTATAAATAATATATTTATTTATGTGAAATATTTATAAATAGAAATGCGTATATTATATATAATACAAAATTCTTTAAAATTATAAAGTGAATATAAAAGATTAAACACATTCAATCCGGAGGATGCGCACTGGCTAGATGATAATGACGGACGACGGGCGGGGCGGTACTAGAAGACCCTTACCCATCCCCATGGAGCGAGACGGTCGATCCGTCACAGTCGTGGGGCAAGGGCGGCCGTGTAAAATATTTTTTATTATTTTATTATAAAATACATAATAATTCAAAAAAATTAATCAAAAAGGAACAAGAAACAATAACAATAAACTATTATAAATTTGTAATATATTTATAAACAAATTCAAAAGTTTTTTATCTTGTATTTTATTTTATTTTTTTATAAAAAATTGTCATTTCGATATACATGTTGATATACTATTAATTACATATGAATTACGTCATCATAACAGTTAAAAAAAATTCTCAAATAAGAAAAGTAAAAAAAAAAATTATAACTTAATGTTGACTTTTTCTCCAATATGGAAATATCGTTCTTTTATTTTCTCACAAAAGGTTTGAAAGAAATGGACATAGGCTAAGTGGATTTGGGAGTTGGGACCAACTGGAAAAAGAAAGCCACATGAAAATGCGCATGTACTGACGGAACCCAAACTCCTAATTGGGTTGCTGAACGTAATGGACCCAACGAAAAATATTCAAAACGTTTTATAAATGAGCAATTGAGCAAAATTTCATTTAAACTGATGGATTTAAATTTATATTTTTTAAAATTAACAATAATCAATGTATTAAATTTATTCAAGTATTTTTTTTAGCATCAAAATACATTTCATTCATCAAAAGAATTCTAAAATTAATAACAATATCGAGTAAGAAGTATGAATGGCAACAGGACGGGTCTGAGACGGGTTTGCAAAACCTAGGATCCGACCCACCCCGCTTCAGACCCGCAACCCGGCGGGTCCAACCCATTAGACCCGTCAAAATAATATATCAGCACAATAGAAAATGATTTATCAGATTACTTCGTGTTTTCACAGTAAATCATAGCTCAATTAAAAGGATAACTACAGAAAGAAAATAACATTTTGTCCAGTGGTTGTTTAAAGAATTCAACAGCAAAAAAGCAATCAAAGACTTGTGAGGGGAAATCAACTGGAATTTAAGACTAAACATTTATTCAGGTTTAGAAAAATGATTTTTCATGTTGTACTGAACCTCCTTAATAAACTCAAGAAAAATAAGTCATGTCTATGTATGATTTATTTATTGATATTAACAGGCGTAGCCAGCTCGTCTGGTTACCCTTAGCCCAAATTTTTTTTTTTATCCCCATTTCCCCCTAACTCAATTATTTTTTCCCCTTAAATCACATATAAATTTTTTTTTATTTTTTTTCCACATAAAAAACGGGACAAAAAAAAAATTTGGGGTGTGCCGGACGCCGGGGTGGCACCCCCCTAGCTACGCCCCTGGATATTAAGACCAATCTTGTACTCATATTGTTGGTTCTTGAAATTATTGAAACCATAAATATTTGAAGTTTTGGCATAGAAATTTTAATGTTCTTCTAGAATAAAAAAGCTTCCATTAGAAAAATTACATACTTGGAAACATTAAGGAGGGTGTCCTAACATGGATTTTTAAGGATTTTCTAAGTTATGGAATTTTATAGATTTTAAAAGAATTCTATGGATTCCAGTAGATTCCAATGGAATTTTATACTATAGAATTGTGTGGATTTTAGTGGAATTTGTTAGATGTTCTAAAAAGTATAATTAGTATTTTTTTATGAAACTAGTAGCATAACATCATAATCATTAAAAATATGAAATGTAAATATTGAAAGAAAGTCATTAGCAAGAAAAACAAATTATAAACTTTGCAAAAATATAATTTAAAATTGTCAAATTTTGGAATAGTTCCATAAACAACTACTTTTAAAATATTTATTCAACAAACAACAACAACATTGATGATTAAAATCTTACCAGACAATTTTCAAACCACATTTTCTAACATAAAACAAGCGTGTATCTATCAAGATGATATTTATCAACAATGATTCCCGAAGAAAGTATTATTATAACAATAGTTTTCTTATTAATTTATCGACAAAATTAAAAATATTAGCAATTGAAAGATGACAAATCAAATCTAGTTACTCAACAATGATTATTCACAAAATTGAGGTAGAACGTATTATTGTTGAGATTATAAAACGATGCGTGAGGAGATGTACATGAAAGAAAAATATGTTATTTTTTCATTTTATACCATAGCCAAATTTATTATTATTATTATTATTATTATTATTATTATTATTATTATTATTATTATTATTATTGTTGAAAAATGGAATTTGAATTCCAAGGGGGAAAGTGAGAATTTATCCTTCATAAATCTAGTTTATAATTCTACCAAAATCCACCAAAATCCATTTATAAAAGAATTCCATGGAATTTCATGAATGTTTGAGGATCTTTGGATTTTCGTGGATTCCATAAAAATCCAAATTTAGGATACCTGAAATGTTATGGAATTCTAAATTCCATTAAATTCTATGGTTGGGGACACCCTTGTAAAGCTACATTTGCAGTATAGCTTGGAGGAGCAATGAACAACTTTTATACACAGGGTCTCTTGGAAGCTCTGAACTAAATTACAAAATGTTGAATGGCATCAGTATTATATATCTAATAAATTATGAATAAGATTGTTAAATCATTTCAGAAAAATTCAACAAATGAATATAGTATAAAAAACAAACAGATAATAATCTCTGAAAATTTTGATAAAAATCTTCGTAATTGGCTCTAATTGTATAAAATACTGTCCAATTGAAGAAAGTCTAATAGGCTTACCACCAGTTCATGTAGCATAATCTTATCTTTAAGATTTACCACCATTATATGGAAAAAAGCTCGAGAATACTTCGAGGCAATTCTAGCTGAAACTGGTTCAGTTGAAATTACTCAAATGAACAGAGGAGCATATATATGAATATAGCTTCTCAAAATTACTTATTAAAATATTACACCACCCTCAAACTAGGGACTACAATTGCTTCAAACAAGGCAACTCAATTCTTATAAGGCATTTTCCTCAAAAAAAAAATTCTTATAAGGCATTGCGCTTTAGTTTTATGATGTTTGCTGTTAGGCAAATCGGCAAGTCATGGTTTATGAATAAGTCCAAATCTTCCTCTTCCCACACGAGAAGTCTTCCAAGTCTTCTTCTTCGGGAGCTAAAAATCTTCTATAGAGAATTTGCCTGCACACACGCAAACATTAGACGGGCCGGGATTGTCCCTAGGAGACCCCTCCGATAGGGATGGCAATGGGCAGGGCGGGGTGGCCAGGACCCATACCCACCCCGTGCCTAGAACGGGACAGGACGGATCGACCCACCACGGGTCGTAGGGCGGGTCGGGTCGGCCTGTTATGCTCCATTTTAAATTAAATTAAATAAAAAATTGAAAAAAATATATTTTTAAAATATTATTTACAGGATTTATTAGATATAATATAAGAATACATAAAAGTTATGTTATAATATATATTATATATTTAAAATATATATATTAAAATATTTTAAAATTAAAAATTTCAGGCGGGGCGAGTACCCGTGGATTGGGTCGAAATTGCCATTCCTATCCTCCGACGCTCAAGTCAGCAAAATGATCGAAAGAGAATGTGAAACAATAAATGAATAGTGAATAATGATTAAGTGAAATTATGAGAGAATTAACTTACAAATGAAGAGGAGAGACCTTTATATACCTGGGTGATGGGCCTGGCGGCGGGTGTACGAGAAAGTGGCATGTGGGCGGTCCCGAGACTCTTTTGGGCGGATTATTCCATATGTAACCCATTGGACAATTAATATTATTCTAATATATAAAGTGAATTATATATTAAATATTAAATATCATTTTGCCCTAACATAAGCCCCCTCAACTCTTTGGGAGAATGAGCGATGCGGGAGCTAAACTGAGCATCTTGTGTTTGGCTTGTCTTATTCTTTATCTTGAGATTCTTTGATCATTCTTATACAAGGACACACTTGGGAGGAGCGTTGACCATGTCTTCCAAAGGTACTTTGAATTTATTTGCTTGGTAGAACACTTAGTAAAATTTCTTGGGAATTGGGTGAGGAGTGGAGTGCATCAAGTGAGGAGAGAGATGAGAGCCCGAGAGTCGAGTGGGCAACCCGGTGCTCCCCGAGCGAGCAAGGGCTCGCTCGGATCCTCTCTAGGGCGCCTTCTTCCGCGGGGTTGGCGACCCCAAGTCCATTCTTTATTCCGTATTTATCCATCTTCTTCGGAGTTCTCCCATATTTTGGGCCGGATTTCGGCCTTTCTTCACTTCTTCTCGGGGCCCGAGGCATCACCGATCGTTTAGTTTCTGGTTCTATTATTCTGTTTCCACCTTTGCCATCAAGCTTCGATATCCCCCCTCTAGCTCCGGAGTTATGTTGTGATAATGAAGGGGAAGTAGAGCTTGAGTCAGATTCATGTCTGAATGATGAGGTTTCCGAGGAGAAGTCCGAGGGGGACAGTCCAGAAGAGGTCCATCGGCCTAAGTATCGTCGATAAGCCTCCTCCCTAATGTCAATAATGTCGAGCGGTTGTCACGGGAGAGTTAGTCATCAAAGTTTTATCTTAGTGTCTTTGTAGGTTGAGGGAGCGATTGGGGCTCCCTTCGGCATTTTGGATGTTGGCTCCGGGATCGGGAAATAGACTTACTCATCCGCCCGAGAGTTTTATTACAGTATATATCTACAGCTTCTATGTTGGTTTTACTCTTCATCCGAATACTTTTCTTGTGGCGATCCTCGGATCGGTAGAAACTGCGTTGACGAGATGGTTGCCCAGGTTTATGCGTGCATACGGGGATATGAGTATGCTATGGGAAATTGGATATGCCTGCGCATTTGTAGATGGATTCCACTCCTTGTTATATGCCAAGAAGTCTTCGGGAGATACTTTCTTCAATTTGTTCCTCGCTCCCAATGCAAGTTTCTTATGAGACTCCCCTCTCCTAGCGGGCTATGGAAAGAGGACTTCTTTTATGTGAGGGATAACTGTTGGGAGCTTCCCCATGAGTGAGTTTCGGAGGGTAAGTCGGCATGAGGTACAACTGCGTCTCATATGAATACGTCAGAGATTTATAGATCGAAATGGTTGTTTAAGAGTCATTTGAATGTTAGGGATTTCCTGGGTACTCAACATTATTGTTTTACTTCCTTATATTGCTCCTCGTTTTTACTTGTATACTTGACTGCTTCTATTATCTGATATTGTTTCTTGTTTACTCTTCAGTAAAAGAGAGTTATAACATTGTTGAGTTGATGGCTCGAGAAGAAGGAGAAGGAGAAAGCCAAGTGAAAGTATGATGTTAGCTGGAGCTTGCACGCCATCTTTCGGGGTAACAGTGAGCGTGGGCCATGCCCTCATCGGCCGGAGGGTGATCGGTGTCCCGATTTTTGCTTCGGAGATCGTGCTGATGTTGTTCCTACTCCCCCTCCTCCTTATGGCTCTTCTGGGGGGAAGAGGCTGAGGACGGAGCCTGGTGATGTTGCTCCTAGGACCATCGGTCCCTGAGTTCTTTTTTCCGGCAGCGTGAACCGTCGCGAGTGGATTTAGTTCCACTGGGACTTCACAGATTTAGGCATGGGATATGCCAGCATTAGAGGAGCACTGTCGGTGGATGATCACTCCTGCCTTGGATCTCTATGCTTCAAGGACATTGAGACGCATCTCTGTGAAGAAGTTGCCTCGGTAAGCTTCGTGGTTACTTTACGTTTCATTCTTCATTCTTGTTTTCTTTCATTCAGTTAGGACTTATGCAAATTTTGGTGTAGATTCTGAATCTTGCGGTGGCATCAAACCATCTGGGTGAGGTGATGGAGATGGAGAACCGCCAACTTCGGGGTGAGGTGAAGAACCTCAAAGTGGGCGCTTGAAAAGTGTGAAATATATGTGCGTTTAGAGGTTTATTTGAGTACATATTTGATACATTTGCAATAATATTTAGGGTGTTTATGTTAGTTTCCTTTGTTGGGTGTGATACTGCGTATTCTTGTATACTTTTGCAGAAAAGAGAGCTTATTAGGGAAAGATATAAGTGGAACAGCAGATACAAGAATGTCGGAAGCCAAGAGACGATCAAATAGGCGAAGAAAACAACTAAGTACAAGTCACACGACCTGTCCATGTATTTTTACATGGTCGTGTGGTTTGTTCCGTGCCATTTTACACGACCGTGCGACTTAATTGAGGGAAGGATTTCAGAGACACATTACATGGTCTACCCGTGTAATATTACACGGTCGCTGGATTTGCTTTAGGTCCAATACAGAGACGAAAACCATTCACACGGTCTAGCCATGTGAAATGATACTAGCCATGTGATTTGTCTGTAGGCTGATTTGTTTCCTAATTTCGTCGGGACTCTACCAGGGATCTCTCAAGGTATCTATAAAAGGAAAACTAAACCCTAAAACCGAAGACACGAATTTTTAGAGAGAAAACACACATCAAAGAGAAAAAAACACAATACAACGAAGAAGAACACAAGACCTCTATCAAATATAAAGGCACGAAGGTTTGAGATTGTGAAGACGGATCCATTTACACAAGAGGGTTCTATCATCATAGTCTATGGCTTTTGTTCTGTAATCAATTCCATGTTTGACTATTTGTTTTCAGATTTGTCTATGAATTTGCAAGCAAGTATGTTAGGGTAAATCTCTTGATCCTAGGACATGATCAAAACTGTGGATTCATGTTAATTCTAATTTGATTTTTTTTTTCAAAATAACACCCCGGGGGTGGGGGATTGAGGCGTGATCCCCTACCTGTAGATCAAATAATCAAAGTATCATACAATGTCATGTCCCGTCATGGGGGGAGAAAATCAAAAAGCAAGAAACCTATCACTACGACATCTATCTAGACTATCATAATGAGATATCTAAAAAATACACGGAGAACTAATGCGCAATCAAAATCTAAAGCTCGGATATCCCAGCTGGTCCATCCGAATGAGCGCTAGAAGGTGGTGAGAAGTCGTGCCCTCATAAACAATATGACTTCCAAGGGCAGCAGCTCCCAACTCCGCTAGATGATCTGCTGGTCGATTCCCCTCTCTATGTATGTGGGAAATCGAATATTGAAGGTCCTCAGCATGTTCGAATGTGAATCGGTGTATCTTTGAACTCGCCAAGAGCCAAGGCAACCGGATGTGATCGTGGTGACCACCGCCGCCGTGTCCAACTCGATCCAAATCGCAATGAAAACTATCGGGTATCTTTGCAGTCCCATCTCCGATCTTTAGTAGCTCGACATGAAAGCTAGACACCGCCGGAATGAACTATGAAATGCCAACATGAGTCCGCTCGAATGATCTCGTATCAATCCCCGCCACCGGTATCAATGTGTCCCGATCAAATGAACCATCCGTGTTCGGCTTGATCCGAGGAGACCGAGGTGCTCGCCAAATTACCATCATCGACTGCGTGGGACTGTGGTGGATCACTCCCCTGCAAAAAACTCACTGTAGGGACGCAGCCAGACCAATCCGAGGGGCTCAAACGCCGACCTGAAACAAGAATCCAGAGATACCGCTCCACCTACCAAATAATGTTAATTCTAATTTGATTGTTTCTTCTTAATTGGTTTTGTGTTCTATTTATGGATTCGTGTGCTTATTTCTTGTAGATTATCTGGCCAACAAATTGCATATTTTATTTGTTAGTTCATAATTCGGGAGATGAGTTCTAACTCTTGATAAACGAATTCATAACATAAATGAGTGTAGAGCCGAGAGGCTTATAATGTTTGTAGGAGTTTACTTTATTTCTATATGCTTTTGAGAGTTGATATTAATTGTTGAGTAGGGATACTAGCCATTCTTATTAATCTACGGTTTGTTTGCACTAGGGAGATATAATAAACTATCTTAGGAATTGAACCCATAGACACGTAAACTGGTTTTGATGAAACGGTAATTGGAATTAATATTGATGAAACATATTAAGATCATAGTCCTAGGATTGTTTTTCGTAATTGTTTGAGTTTTTGTGAAGTTTGGGTTTCTATAATAATTAGATATTTTAACTTGATAATTTTAGGATTAATTTAGATATCACTTTTGTTTGTAATCGCTTCAATAAAATTGAAATACAATATTTACTATACTTTATGTGTTTAGGATTCAATCACTGCCCACCAAATTATGTTAGAAGAAAAAATCTAATTCGCAATTTATTTTGCAATTTTTAAGAACAATTACAACTACAAACTCATTCTCTATACTATACCCAACAATGTTAAGTTATACCTGTCTTAAAAATCCTAAAATCTTAGCCAATTCATTATTTTCAAATGAAATGCAAACTCAAATTCAATTAAATATAACGAACACCATCAAAACTAACATTTATTCATAGCTTCACACCACAATGAAAAAAGACAAAAACATAGGCGAGAAGCGGGAAATAAAGAGGAACTCGCACAAAAACTTAGTAACAATATCACATCACACTAAAACGAAAAAACAAATTTGGAGACATAAATTGTGGTCTGGGTCTATGGTACAAAAAAAATTGGCCAACTTTTTATGATTTTTAGAACGAGTATGATTTGATATTGTTATAGATAGTATAGAAAATGGGTATATAGTTGTAATTGTTCTTGAAATGTGCAAAAAATTTGCAAATTCGATTTTTCTTCAAACAAAATTTTTGTGGGCAGTGAAGTGGACAATTAGGTGCGCAATGAGGTGTATAGTAGAGGTGCAACGACATAAATCAAGTTTTAATACTTTGGGGGCATTTTTCAGAAGTAGCCCATATGGAGGGGCAATTTATCAAATTTTCCTTTTTCTTTGAATATATAAACTTAACCCTCAGCCTTGGAGTTGGAGTTGGTGTTGAAGACCACGACTTATCAAAATATTTTGCAAATATTTCGCTAGAGAAATCTTTCCCATATGCTTTTGATTTTTCTTTCTTTCAAAGAATACACAATTTACCCACTCTTAGTTTTCTAATCATCAACATATTCAATTATAAATTCACTAAACGTCAACTACCATTATTATTATACTTTCATGTCACAAATACAATACTCATTTTATATTACTTTTCTAATCAGCAGTTATATGCAATTATTAATTTTACTAAAAACAAAGTCATCAAATCTAATCAATATTACACTTTTAAATCATATTCAATCACACACTCTAAATATATTCTTGTTTTCTAAATATTTTTCTTTTAAATATTATTCTCTTCAAAAATAGAAAATAACGGACGCAACGGAATGATAGGCCCACCAACTTCAATCATACCTATCATTCCGTTAGAAGTTTAAGAAAATTGGATCTTAGAGCTTGGAGGTAAATTTAAGGAAAATGACATAAATACCTCATTTTCCATACCCAATCCTGCACAATGTCCATTTTCCGCCGATTTTGGACAAAAATACCATTTTTCATTTGAATTTGGACAAAAATACCCATTTTCCAATTGATTTTTGACAAAAATACCCATTTTCCGCTTGATTTTTTTGCGTTGGTTTCTTTTTGTTTCTTTGTTGTTTTTTTGTTGTTTCAAACATGTTTGTTGTTTTTTTTGTTGTTTCATACCTATTTCATTTATGTTTTATATGTTTCACTTAGCCAACTTTTCATTATATTCCACAACATTTGCATAGTGAAAATCTCGGATTGTGGTATGCCACAATGGACAATGGGAGAAAATAGAGAGTATACCAACTTTGTTCTAGGGAGTTGGTGAATATTTCCGTTTACTTTAGCTTTGGGATAAAGATTTATGCTATCTGCAAACTTTTTGAGTCTCTAATCAAATAAGTAAAGTATCTTCCCGGAGATGGATGTACAATCTGATTGATTTAATTTTTCGAATCGATGAGTTTGTTATCATTTGTAACCCTGCTTATACTTTGCTCAATTGTGCTTATGGTCACTACATCTCACTACTTTCTTTAATTTCATCAACATGTTGAGTTTATTCACGTGAAAACTAAAAAACCCCATGTAAATCGGGTTATTTTGCTTTCATCGATTACTCATCATTGGGTTGACAATTACTCTCTCGGTTCTAGGATATAAGATATATTTTTGTTAATTAAAAATATGTTTCTAATAGTGTTTATTTTTAATAATGTTTTTCAAAAGTTATAAAATAAGTTAATTAATGGAATTAATGGTTCTAGATCGAGTCTAAGATTGGATTGAGTTTAAATATGAGTTCTTAAAAGTTTGAACATTTCCGAGTTTCGAATGCATACAAGCTCACTCCAAAACACACGACTCATTAGACTGTGCTAATTTACTAGAAACTTTTATCACATGATCCCCTGTTTCACAATTGTTTTTTACATGTTTCAACCGATTACACCATCATTAAGAGTTACATATCAACAATTCTTTAAAATCATTAGGAATTGAGGTAGAAACTCAATGTCGTTGTCATCGTCATTACCATTTTGCGGCTTCAACTTAGCATGATTGTGAAGCGGAGATGACGAGCCTTGCTTTTTCATTCTCTATCTCGAACGTTTCGACGTCCATAGCCTTTCCCAACAATAAAATGTTTGGCATAACAAGCAACAAAAATCCCACATTCACTACAAAAAAGTAAAAAAAAAGATACACAATCGGATAGATAACGCAACAAATAAAAAACAATAAAAAGAACAAAATAAATGGAAAATACATAAAAGAAACAACATCGAAACGAACGAAAAACTTCAAATCACAAAATAATAAAAGAACACGAGAAAAATCATGCATCAAAGACTTGAGAGTGCTTTATTTTTATAATCTTTTGCTCTAAAGATGACATTTTTCCAATTTTGCCTTGTGTAAATAATCTCAAATTACTATGACGAGTGAATGACACAGTGCACAACTTGAGAGTGGTCATAATTTCTTGAAAAGAGAATAATTCCCCTTTTCTCCACATACTCTCAAATTTCAAAACATATTAACAAGTACACACTCGGTAAGCGGGACTTTAGGGATCGCTTAAACAAGTGAGCAAAATATAATCCAAAAGTAGGGTTGTGCTCGGAGAATGAGAATTATCCGCAATCGGCATTGATTCACCGTGTTCGTGGGACTTTGTTTTGTTAAAATGGCTTTGATAACAAACATATGCACCGAAGTTATTTAGCGATTCATGCTTCCCACTTTCGTGTAAAGTAAATTGCACTTGATAGGCGACAATGACAACTCGTCCAAATTGAGCAACAGATCAAATTCACAAGACTATTTATCGTTAAGAAATGAATTAATTTATTTTTTTTTTTTTTTTTTGGGAGGGTGTGGGGGGGTATGCTAAAAGGAAAAAAAGATGATGAAGAAACCCTAAAAAAATCAATAAAAAATTGAATTACACGCACTTGCGGAATACCACGAAAAACGACATAATCGAATCAAATTAGAAAAAACCACATTCGATGTTCAAGCTTTACTCGTACACACATATAAAACACACAAGACACCCATAGATTAAGGCGACTAAAAAATTCATACCTTAAGAAATTGTGGATTGTGTCTCGGATGCTTTTCCCATATTTCAAGCCATGGAAATAGAGACTCGATATATCACGGGAGGGCGATGATGACAGAGGAGGAGAGTTTCATTTGGGGTGAAAGTTGAGGAGCGGCTGATGGATTTGAAACCAAAAGTAGGGTATTTTTGTCATGGGATAGAGTGGGTGGGGTATTTTTGTGATGGGTGGATATTTTTGTCTTTTTTCTAAAAATCAGGGTATTTTATGATATTTCCTCTAAATTTAATCAGTTTTCACTGGCCCAATAAAGTTAGAGGTTAGGCCCATATATTAACCTTCTTTAGCGAGACCGGGTTTCTCGTGTCCTATTCTTCCCTTTTTTTTTGTCCATTCTTTTATTCTTTTGAATTTTTTTTTTTATTTGAATGTTTTATGAAACACGTGTAGTTTCTAGTAATTGCTTTCCTAATCATCTCAACTATACTTTTCTTTTTTGAGAGTAAAAGATATCATTAAAAAGATAAAAGCCAACAGGAATTACAAATTTACAATGTTACTGAAGTAAGTCCCAACCATCACCAAAGAGGTTAGCACCCTTTGATAAACTATGAGCTAAAACATTACATGGACGCAAGACATTATCAGCTCTGAAAAAATCAAAATGAGGCAGCAATGCATATATAAATGTCTTCAAGAACTGGAGTATCCCAAGTCAAGCTTGTTGTTTTATGTTGAATACCTTGGATAGTAGATAGACAATCTCCTTCCAAGATTATCTATCTCCTTCCATCTAGTACCAAATTGAACAGCTGCCAGAGGTTGGACCCAAAATTCGCCTGCTACAAAAGATTTCCGCTGGTTCCAAATTGTCCACACTATAATTAGTACGAAGCGCCACTGACTACAATCCACTTGATTATGAAAACGCCGCAGCCAATTCTCCACATCACAAAATCTATGCATAATTAGCATGTACCATGGGAAATTATTTTCTTACGAACTAGACAAGACGATACGGGAAGAGCATTACATGCCACCCTCCACACCATTATCTTTATCTTCTCCGGAAGCTTAACAGACCAAATTTAATTATCACAATGAATATAGCCTTTTATTGAGTTAGAACAAAACAGAACATCTTCTCAAAAAAAAAAAAAAAGAACAAAACAGAACATTTATTTTTAAGAAAAAAATTATAGACACCGCCCGCAAATTTGATCTAAATACACATAAAACGATCTTATTAGAAAACGTTTTCCATATAGAAACATAGAGCAATACTACAAAAATGAAATACCTCGAGATGTCATGCTGTAAAATAAATCCAGATCTATTTATACATGTGACATTCACATACATAATTGAAACACCAAATGAAACAACACGAAATAATAGAAGAAGCCGTGTGCTATAAATTCTACATATAACCTGGTCATAACTCATAAGCCTTTTTCCCCAAAATCTTCCACCTATCTTGCAACCACTTGTCTAGGAGACAACCCATCCTCAGACACATCAAAGAACAAATCATCACTCTTTGACAATGCATACACAATTTCAACCATGCTAGGCCTCCTTGCTGGATCCCTATTCAGACAAGCAATAGCAACACCCACCACACTCATAGCACTCTCCGTCTCGTTCACCAGGCATTCGTCCATCCACTCTCTCAACTTCTTCGACTTTTTCTCCTCTCTCCCATCCAAAATCCCGATCGCGCTGGCCCACAACACGTTCCCCTGTTCGTCCATAGCCTCTCTCCCTGAGACTAGCTCGAGAAGCACGACTCGAGCGAGAAAACATCCATTTTCGTCGAGACGACGCGCCGTCAGAGGTACTCGGGGCGATGTAACCCTGTGTGCCCACAATGTGCATTGTTATGGCGTTGCAGCCCGATTTTGCGAGCCCGAAGTTTGCGATCTTGGCCCGCATGTTTGAGTCCAAGAGGATGTTGCTGCTCTTGATGTCCTTGTGGACAACTTTAGGCCTTGTGTGTTCATGGATGTATTGGAGGCCATTTGCCACATCAATGGCAATTCTTAGCCTTGTTTTCCAGCTTAACTTTTGAGGTTTGTTGTCATGGAGCCATGAGTGAAGAGAGCCATTTTCTACATATTCATAAACTAAGTAGCAGTTTGCTTCTTCTGAGTCTATGCAGAAGCCCTCTAGCCTCACTAAGTTCCCATGGTTCACCTATAATTCAAGAATTCATTAGTTTCTATTTTTCTTTTGAGTTAATTACAAAAAAAAAACTAAGTATTCATAATTACAACATATAGCTCATTCACGTTTGTTTCTATTTTACACATTGGACCCTCAAGAGGAGGCTTATTTGGGGGTGTGTGTAACACTTTAAGGGGTATTTATAATTTTGAATAAAGATAACCGGAGCATTTTGTAATTAGGCTAATACTTAGGGGTAGTTTTTGTAATTATTCCTTCTTTTTTTTTAAGTACAGACGAATAAGCAAAATTTAATAAGATGAGGGGCCTCAAGATTAAAACCAGTAATATAAATATCCTGGATTGGAAGAAACAGAAAGAGAATAAGAAAACAAGCAAGTTGTTTCTGCCCAAATAAATAAGAAAAAATAATGTGCCTTAAGTCCTACAAAAGCTAACAAAGAACCAGCAATATTAATGCATTTCTAATATCAATTGAATCATGATTCATGACATATGATGAACTACCAATTATCTTCCTTGTACCCTTTTGCAAGTGGAATCATCCAACAGGGGTGATAATATTATTAATTCAGAAAAATATTTTACACAGCTTCTTAGCCTTTGTTAGGT
This sequence comes from Rehmannia glutinosa, assembly GCA_016081115.2. Lineage (NCBI taxonomy): Eukaryota > Viridiplantae > Streptophyta > Magnoliopsida > Lamiales > Orobanchaceae > Rehmannia > Rehmannia glutinosa. Next base: position 142,571,662 of record CM071926.1, read on the forward strand.
TCCTAAAAATAAAATTAAAAGATAAGCAGACTGCTGACACCACTTTATGTCCTCTTCTTGTATAATAACAATTATAAACCAATTTGAATTCTTAATTTATATGATTCTGAAGATTAAGACATATCACTTCACCAAACCACTAGTTTATTAATGGATTAATTAAAAAATATACCCACTAACTTATCTTCTTCCATAAAACAAACTGAAAATAAAACACCTACTGTCACACTAATAACAGTGTACCTTTGACCACATAGACAACATTATGCATCACTAAATTATGTGAACTGTGTGTAACCTTAATCTGATTTTATATTTCTTCCAAAAATTTTCAAGTGCCAAACAGTTTGAAAAATAAATGGATATGCCAAGTAAGAAGCTGTAAAGAAATTGAAACACATGAAAACAAAAAGTAGAGGGTTAATTACAAACACTAACCCTTATGTTTAGCCTAATTACAAAAAAAAAAAACGGTTATCTTTTAAAATTACAATATTGTGACATTTGTTTTTAGCTTACAAAATTGCACCATCAAGAGTACAACTGTCAAAACCAACCCTGCACGATGGGCTTGCCCGATCAACCCGTTGATAGGGCCAGACTGGGCTGTAATTTTAAAAGTTCAAAAGAAACCGGGCCTATTTGGACGGGAAGACCGTCCCGGTCGACCCAGACACATTTTATATGTATTTTAAGCTACAGGTCGGGCTCCCAAAAGTAGCGAACCGATGGATTTTTGGCCGGCCCGGATTTTCTCCTTGACCCTACCAACCAATTTGACAAATTCTTACTCAAGAGAGGGAGTATTTGTTAGGCAAATACAAATTTTAAAAGGATATTTGTAATTTTGAAAGATAATTGAGGTTTTTTATAATTATGCTAAACCTAAGGGGTAGTTTTCGTAATTATCCAAAAAGTAAATCCTTTGAAATTTATCTACCTTCTGTAAGATTTTTAGTTCCTCGTAGGCATTCCACTTCATCTTCTTGATAGCAAACCATTCTCCATCAATGCAACCTTTGTAAACAGACCCTTGAATCAACCATTTATCATCAAATCCATCTGTTGCAATTTTCAAATCCTCTATTCCAAACACTTTATACTTATCCAAACACCCTGAAACATCAGCCATCAAACTCCTCTCCTCAGCCTTCAAAAATCCATTAGTCCCTCCTTTTCCTACTCTATGCTTCTCTTCATCTCTATATTTTTCCCCTTTTCTCTTAATCAAACCTTCTCTGTAACACCATATCCCACAAACCAGGATTAGCAGCAATCCGCAGATACCTAATCCAATCCCCAATCCTATGATAGCACCTTTATTCTCACTATTTTCATTAGCACGAGCTGGGATTACAGGCTGTGTAATATTCGGAAGTCTCGAAATCGGAACGAAAATCGTGTCGAGAGGCTGAATATTATTCCCATTAACATCAATTATAGACTGTTCTGTTGATCCAAACCTTGATGCGACATCGCTCAAACGATCGGACGGCTGAAAAACATAGCTGACGAGATAATTGACTCGGTTTCGCAACTGCGATGAATTAGGGCACCTACAGAAAATTGGGAAAACTATAACATCCCCGACGTTGAGGCGCGTGGGCTGAAAACTGGGATTGACAACTTCAACGGATTGATAAGTGGTGAGGTTTTGGAATTTTTGAGTGGAGACTAAGTAAAAAGTGTCGCCACTCAATATGGTGTAATTTAGGGCTGCATAAGAAATGGTGATGCTACTGTTGACAGTGTTGCAGGAACATGTTATGGGCACAAAAAGGGATTGGTCAGGGATGAGAGGTGAGCTTGGTGATGAAATATTGCTTGGATTGGATATCATGAGACGGCTAACGGAGAAAAGATCACCTACGGAGGCTAAATCAAGAAAATCAGGGGGTGTGGCTCTGTAAAAGACATAGGTTTCACAAGAATTAGCAGATTGGTTGTTGGCTGTGCAGTTGTACCCTATGGTGCTTGGTTGGGCTTGTACATGATGAAGCTTTTTCTGGCTATAGCAGAAGAAGAAGAGGCATAACAATGGAAATGGAAATAGATAGTTGGATTTGGTTTTTCTCATTGTTGCTTGTTGCTTGGTAAGTGTTTGTGAAAATGCTGAAATGTTAATATGGAGGGAGATGAAAGATGCCAAGATTCAAGTCAAGATGCCTTTTGTTTTTTAGACTTAATATTTCATTAACCATCAATGCAGTATTGGAAATTTTTTCCAGGGGTAGGCCCCATATGTTGGAAATTCCTGGTCAACTTTTATCTCATTATCTTTGTTGTTTTCTAAAGAATATTGAAATAATTATAAAAACTACCCCTAAAGTTTAGCCTAATCACAAAAATATTTCACTTATCTTTCAAAATTATAAGTATCCGACTGATTTTTTTTGTATTTCTTCTTGAGGCTTCTTGATGGTGTAATTTTGTTAACTAAAAACAAATATCATAGGATATTTATTATTTTAAAAAGCTAATTGAGTTTTTTTTTGCTGTAATAAGCTAAACCTCAGGGGTAATTTTTGTAATTAACCAAAAATATAGACTCGAAACTGTTTACATTGATTAGTTTGATAAGGGCACAAGAAAAATCCATGTATTTGTGATGTGATGGAACTGGTGTAGCTATTGAGATAGATGATTTTTCTTTCAATTCTTAAAAGTAACAAAGTGTGGTTAGAATCACCTAATTTATTGTTCATCTTATTTTTTTAGGCTTCACCGCAAAACGATTTGCGTGCGGTTATTTATAGAATAGGGTTAGCGAGGTCAAATCCATACGACTAATAAATTAATATACTAAATCTTGGATTATAATAACCTTATTTTTATCTAGACGATCGAAAGTGAGTGAGTTGGTTTTATAAACTAAAACAGAAATTTATCCTAAAATAACAAAGTAAAGAATGATTGAAAGATCAAGATGATGAATGGATTCCTGGTTATGGTTTCGATTAATATCCCCTTTTATTATCGATTAATCAAACCAAAGTTAAACGTATTCTTCTATATGACCAATCACAAAAGTAATTTACCCTCTCTCTCGAGATGCATGTAAAAGCGTTGATTGGAATATCTATGCTAAGATCTCTACTCAACATGAGATATCCAACTCCCAAAAGTTCAAAAATTATAAAGCCTCACGAATATTCACAGACTTCTCAATCATGCAAGACATTCATGTCAAGTACTCATAGATCTAGTATTGAAACTCATCGGTTTTGAATTTTGAATCAATACATCAAACAAGTTAAACCAAACGCGTTTTGATAAAACAAGAATTAAAGCAAAGTACTTGAATAGGGTTGGAAAACATTAACTTCAATTGCAATTAATCATCAAATAAAAGTATCCATTAACATATTCCCAAACCCGGAATCACAAGAAGTTTAACCAGGACATAGAAAAGAAATAATCCATAGACAAATTATTCATGTTCATGTCTAACTAATTGAAAATAACGATCTTATGGAATGAGTGAACTCGGGGATGATGACGATCTCGATCTATCTTCAATCCTCGAAGGTGTGGTTGCGGTCTTGATCGATCTCTCCAATTCTCTGGTGGAAGATTGCTCTTTTCTCTCGCTTTCTAGGGCAAAAATCAGCGTATCTTTGTTAGTGGTCGTCCCGTCTTTATTTGTACTTCGTTCGGTCGAAACCTAGTTCAAAACAGTCGACTTTGTTTTCCTTGCAAGACAGACGCGGGCCGTGCGCTGAGAGCACGCCTTGACCGTCTTGGGTGCCGCAAAAATGTCAATTTGTGAAGGATGCACGACCGTGCGCTAGAGCACAACCAGCCGTGCTTGTAGTCGAACCTGAGAACTCGATCTTGAGTAGGCGCACGGGCCATGCTAGGGGACGCACGCCCGCCCGTGCGCACTGCTAAGCTTGATATCACTCGTTTTTACGCGCCGATTAATTCGAATTCTTCCCGATTCAACTCCAAACTTCGTACATTACATCAAGACGGGCGGTTCTTTATCGCAATGCTCCGAGTTGTTGCCAAAATGCTACGATTATCAATAATTTCCTACAAAACGAGCAAAGCGTAATACCTTTTCCACAAAACAGAATAAAGCCCTATTTACTCATGTAATGCATGCACATCAACACATTCTAGCCAAAATTAAGCCCAAAATACATGCAAAATACATGCCAATCAAACCCCCAAACTTAAACTATCGACAATTCAACAACACTCTATAAACAAGACAAAACACAATGGGGTAAAGAAAAGCGGATCAAGAACAACGCATCACAATTCATCACAATTCATGTCGTTTATCCATAGATATCAAACACAAACCAACCAAGTTTCAAATATCTAACACGAGCACAAGTCTATCAAAACCATGGCAAACACTTCAAATCACGCCTCTCATGGATAAAGTGTATACTCTACTTACTAGGATAATAAGGGACGTGTATTCGCTCAAGTCATATCAATGTTGAAGAATTACCATATGCTTACAAATCATCTCACATCTCCGCCACTCGATTGTATACAATTCACAAATCGAAAGGACTTTGCTTTTGGTTGTAATGAAGGCTCTTTGGTTAAGGTAGGGAAATATGGATAAAGTGACTCAAACTCAAGAGTATAGATTGGTAAGCACATCGTTTTTCTCAAACAATTATTCTTATTCAAATCAACTATGTACCCCCAATCACCTTTTATTCTATCACATCTCTATTTCTCCCTTCTTTTTCATACAATTTATTCTCCTACGCCTTACATCACAATTTTCAGCCTATATGTTCTTTTACGGCCAACTCACTTTTGCAGTCGTGTTTTTTTTTCCGACTCTTTGTGAGTATTCTTCCTTTTTCTCCTTTTCTTCCTTTATTCCCAATCACCCAATATATACACCATTTTCCAACTTCTCAATACCCTTTCATTCTACCCTTTATTCAATCCCTTTACTCAATGCTATACGCTCAAGCTCAGGGTAACAGATATATCAAGTTAAGGCTTAAGGCTTGAAATGTGGCTATAAAAAATCAGGCAATAGGCTCAAATTGGCTAACTAGGGAAATCAAATATCATAAGGTAGGCAAAAAGGCTTGAATGACATGTGACTTCGACGGAGATACCAAAGCAAGTTCTAGAATTCAAACCAACATGAATGACACACTCAATCAACAAACAAGACTGCATATTATAAAAGCAGTAAAGGCTCACAGGCTTGTAAATGCGCAATTCAAAGTATATCACCCAATATTCACATGCTCCATATCATTTATTCTCAACCCGGTCAACTCACGCTCAATACCCAATTCAAAACAACATAAACCGCTCAACAAATGCTCCCAAGATCTACAAGCACACGATAGCAAATCAACTCACTCCTAAACAACTAAGAAAGCAATAAACGTCTAAAGCAACAAACGTGCTAAAAATAAAAATAAACATCTAATGTAATGCATCCTACATGCTCTAAATGCAACTACATGAATACAAAATTCCACACCCACACCCTTCAATAAAATTACTACCTCTCCCCCAAACTTGAATGAAATTATAGCGCATAGAAGAGAAGATAGAAGTTCAAGGAAAAGTGTGGAAAGGACTGGATCATTTGTGGGGGTGGTGACGGAAAAGTTTTAAAGTGCCCCGGAGATATGCCACATTTGTATCTCGATACATCGTCTGCAATATCTCCAACTCCCGCCGCCTGGTCCTAGTACCTCCTCCCTGGGCTTGGTACCTCTGCTCTGCTCTTTTGGAAAGCACAGAACTCCTCCGATAATGCCGGAAATCATCCCTTGATCGCTGAAATCATCCTGGTGATGTCGGAAATCATCCTGGTAATGTCGGAAATCGTCCCTATGTTGTCGCATGCTCTCCTCAAGAGCATAGAGTCTATCCCGATAATCCTGTCCCCCATGCTCCTCACCTTGGTGGAGCTCTTTGAATGCCGGGCCTCCTCGTGGGAAGTCGTGCTCGAATCCTCCCCGCCGGAAGTCCCGCTCAAAGCCCTCTCCTGCCGATCGTATTCCCTTGCCTCCATTGCGAAATCTTCTTCATCGGGTAACCCCGCTACCCTTCTCCTTTTCCTTGCAACAGGGCCTTCCATGACCTGATATGTGCCTCGAGTTCATGAGCCGATTCTTTGGTTGTCTACCACAAACGCGAGTCATGGTTAGGAAGGGGGGCCGGTCCGACCTTTTGTTGAAAATAGAGGATGTTCTCCTCGTCCTGCTATGATCTTCATGGTGCGGAGGGCGTTCATGTTGATGCTCCAACCGCCTGCTATCGGCTCCATTCTCGCGCATATCAACCCCAAAATGTTGAGCAAACGGGGTTAACATTTCCCCCATTAGTATTGTCCCCACGTCCCGCTTGAAATATATACGGCGTGTTCCACAAAGTGAGCCGCCATATTGTAAGGTGCGGGTGAACATACACCAAAGTAGGTATAGCTCTCGAGCTTGCACACCCCCGTTGTTGTGTCGAGCGTACATCGAGTGAGCCGTTCTTTTTGGATGTAACGGAAGATGGGGTTTCGGATTGACGAGGCCTTTGACATGCGTGCCGCATATAACATCGGGTCAGTCTCTCGGTGTCTCAACCAACAATCTCCGTAAATCATATCGCTATAATTTGTTGCGGTCCTAAAGGGGCGTTAGATTGCACCAAAATCTCGTTAAGGTTGGGCGATAGTGATGTGCCTCCACACGTTGCTTCAATCTAAAACGGATTTTCTCGAGGCTCATTGTTTGCTCGCGTCTCGTAACCTCCACTTGTGCTCGGGAACTCGAGCGCTAGTGCCTTAAATGTTGGCCACGCCTCTTGCATGGCGCGGCCCACCCCACTCGTTCAAACATTTGTCAAACCTCCTCATGTATCCCAAGAGCTCCTGTACAATCATCGCTCGTCGATATCGTGTTGGCGTGAAAGCACGAGTGATCAACCTGTTCCACCTATCCAGCTTCATCGTTCTCCGCCGAGTGAGCCCATGCCCTTGGGCCGTCCTGGGTGTGGTGGGCCGTCGTCGCGGCGCCCCCCATCCTCGTCTACCTCGATTTTATTCTGCTCGTTTCACCATATGTTCGAATGAGTACTGCAAAACAATTATGAGAATACGTGCGTGCCAAGTATAACAAGAAAAACGATGAATTACATACAACAATCCAAATACGGCATAGTGTCTCATCTCTACAATTTAATACACAATTAAGCTTCCAAACCCAAATAACAATGTAATTGCAGAGAATCCTAGTCACTAACACCCTAAATAATCGAGCTCATGTACAATTCATCAAACAATCAACCACAGACATCCTAATTCAACAACCCACAAGGTGTTCGATAAAATGCCCAATAGAAAAAATCAATCAAAATCATGGCAAAATCATCAAACATGCACCATATAATAACTCTAATCTATAATCCTCAAGAAATTCGAAACAAAAAGTGCGATTCATACCTTAAATCTCGAAAATTCGGAAAGAGTTCAAAGTTGAAACCCTAGGTGCCCTTCTACTCAAATCCTCACTTCAAAGCAATTTTAAAAGTGTAATTTGTGTGTGAGTAGTGTGGGAGGTGAATATGTAAGTGAAATCCAAGGGAAATTTGCAAAAATTTGAGAGGGCTTCGAGTTGGTGTTCTTGCGCGCAAGGGAGAGTGAGAAATTTGTGAAAAATTTGAGCCCCTGAGCGTCTTATCTCTGTCTCAGCCGACAGGAGCACGAGCAAAGCGTAATATATTTTCCACAAAACAGGAATAAAGCCCTATGTATTCATGTAATGCATGCATAGCAACACATTCTAGCCAAAATTAAGCCCAAAATACATGCAAAATACATGTCAATCATTTATGTACTCAATTATTCAAGAATGGCCAAATTTTTGCACAACTTACATTGAATAATTTTTTTACACAAAACTCATGTGAGATTTGGTCTAATGAATATAATCCATGGGACGGATCCTATATTTAAATAAATTTTGATCCAAATCTATACCCATGAAAATAATCCATATTTTTGTATATGTTTAGGATCTGTCTCATAAACTTAGATCCATTGAGATGGTTTCACATAAGACCATCATTTTTTTTTTATTGTCGGACAAAATTTCTCATCGTATTGTCCTTTCTTTAGTTTTTTCAAATCAAATACTTATCGGTTCTATTTTCTTCCATTTTTTCTATTATCGGTATCTTTGTGTTCCATTAATTCTATAAGTGGGTGGACTTGAGAGTCTTTTAAAGACGTGCCATACTCGAATTTGCTGGAAATAAAATTGTCCAGAGAAGACCAAGTCTTCTATCGCCCATCACTTGGAAGATATGGGCTTTTGGTGTGTATTTATTTGCGTTTTAATAAACAGATAGGACTCTATGTTGGCTTATATCAGCCTAGACAATAGATTGTTTTCATTTAGTTTTCTTTTTTCTTTTTTAGAGGAAAAGTAAAAGAAAACAGTGTTTTGCCGTATTGGAAAGGTCATCTATGATCTTTGAGACTTTGACAAAATTTCGCTGTAAAGGCAGCCAGTAAATCACGTGTTGCAAAAGGATCAACATGAAATCATAACTCTTTTCAAAAAAAAAAAAAAAACATGAAACCATAACTATTTCTGGTTTCCAAACAACCAAAGTCAAGTGGAAAAATATATGAAGACCCTAATAAAAGTCACGGTCAAAGATAGGAACGGCAATTTGGCCACCTCTGATCACGGCCCACCCCATTCGGGCTCTGGGTATCTCCTCCGCCCGCTGTGTGGACATGCCCAGATCGGCCCTTGAGGTCTGCGCGGTGTTTTCAATCCGCTCGGTCTCATTTCCATCCTTAATCTAAAAATATATTACCCTGTTAGAACTTAGGGGTGGCAATTTCATCTCATCAGGTCAATTTCGTGTTTGGTTCAAGGTTTAATTCGGGTAATGCTCAAAATACATCAAAAATGAAGTAAAATACAAAATGTTTAGAGGCAGTTTTTTTTAGCCTTTTAGGCCAAGTAAAAATGTTTTTTAGCCATCTTTTTCAAACACATCTTTTTTAGCCATTTTGGAGTGTAAATTTCCAAACTTGCCCTTTAGTAGTTCAAAAGCCCTTTTCAAGTCTAACATTACCAACCACACCAAAAACTCGAAAAAACTACAGTGACCGACCCCCAAAACTTTCAAAATCGGCGACATTGATGGCGAAGAAGAAGATAGAGACCGTATCGACCTCTAACCCATTTCCTACATTTGTGTAATTTCATGGATTTTTGTTGATTTAGATTATATACTTGTTTTAGGTTAGGATTTGTTGTAGGTTTTGTAGAAATTCTAGGGTTTAGATGGGATAGTTCGTTTTTGTAAAGCTTAAGATGTTGTTAATGGCGTAAAGGGGATGCGCGAAGAAGATGATGGGTAACTCGAAATCGAGTTACATATAACTCGAAATCGACACATCTTTAAATATTAAAAATCGAGTATTTGATGGGCGAAGAAGATGATGGGTAACTCGAAATCGATATACCCATCATCTTTAAAGATTAAAAATCGAGTGTTAGAAAAAAAAGATGACTCGAGTTACTGTAGCTCGAGTATCGTAGCTCGAGTTATCAGAACTCCAAGATCGCAGCTGAAGATCTTTGTAGCTCTCGAGTCTCAGAGCTCGAGTCTCAGAAGCAGCTTATTTTGTTTTTCTCCAAAAAACTTTGAATTCAAATAATTTTTTCGTTTTAAATTCGTTTTGCATGTATAATATATCAAATTAATCCTCTTTTCGATATCTATAATTCAACACCCATATTGCATATTTAAAAACGAAAAATACATATTCGATTTTTAAAAACAAAACTTGAAAGAAAGAGTAAGAGGATACATAGAGATAAGTGAAAAGAGATGTATATGACCATTAATATCTTAAAGGGTATGAATGTCATTTCACACCCCAAAATGGCTAAAAAATATGTGTTTGAAAAAGTTGGCTATTTTTAATCTTTACAATTTGGAAATGGCTATTTTGTACCATTTCTACAAATTATTTATGTGCACTATGGCACACAAATGGTTGTAACAAGAAATACTGATGTAGGTAGTAGATACAGTTTAACTTTTGTAACAAGTTCATGTAGGAATCTACAAGAAGATTCCCCTTCTTCAATTGTACTTGAGTATATATTTTACATTTTTTACTTGAGTCAAGATACATTAAGACATGGAAATCTTCATGGCATGTGAAGCTCATCAAAAACTTTATATTCATCCTTGCAAAGCTAAAACAGTTGCACAAAGTCGCCATATATAGCTCTGACTACTACTTTCGCATAAAACCTTCACGAATTTTCACTTGCACGGTCTTTTTCTGAGCATAATGCCTCAAATTCTTGAAATATCCTGAAAATAACGGGATCTCTGAAATAATTTAGAGTTCCATGTTACCTTCATCTCTTTGTGATATCATCCTTCTTTACAGTGAAATCCCATAACTCCCCGTATTTCTCATTGAAATCCCATATGTCCATAGTGTTGTAATCGGATATCAACTTGTCACGAGCTCCTCGCTCCATGTTGTATATCTGAGGTTCAAAGTTGTGCGGCTCACTAGGCTTGTCCATCTCAATAATGCAAAATATCACCGTAAAGATAGCTGCACCAATATACAAGTACTCTCCCTGCAAGTTTACGCACAAAAAGAAGTATTCTATCAGAAAAAGGTGCAGAAACTATTTACTCAAATTATTCAGTTTTGGGATGTTAATTTTGCTTAAGGGAGTGTTTGCAAACACTTAAAATAAGTGATTGTCAGCTAAAGGTTGAAAAGAAAGAAATGTTAGTTTTTAGTGTCTAATTCTATATAATCTTATCAAAATCTAAAAGCATGGGGAAATGCCCTTTATTTGAATTTATTTGAATTTATGATTCTGCTTCTGTTTCATTTTGAAATATATAAAAACATTTTTATAACTTATTTACCAAACACTCTCTATTAGCTTAATCAACGTTCAACTTGTGTTTGCAAACACTACCTGATTCTCAACTGTTTTTCACCTCTACTACAATAAATCACATGTTTTAAAACCATAAATTTTTGCAAACATTCCCAAAATCTCGAGTGTGGTATTGAGTACCGGGGCATTGAAATACATCCCAGCAGCAATTGCAGGAAGGAATAGCCATGAAATGAGACCTGAGTCAAACAGACTGAAAACAATTAATAATTTCATTGCCATATAATTAGGAATACAGCTATCGTGATTAGCATAAACTCGATACCCTGGAATCCTGTAGGAGGTCCAATTGCTGCATAATCTTCTGCAATTGATCCCCAAAATGATACTGAAAAATGCAAATAAGCAGGTTTTCAACATGAAAATTGTTACATTTGCATACAGGAGTAAACATCTTGGAGAGTAGTAGGCAATTTATGCTTTTATAAAGAGCAAAATTTGGCAATTATGTTAACCTCATTTTTACCCCTATTTAAACAAGCAAAGCCGAAAACTGCAATCAGATAAGCTAAAGCAGTAGAATATAATTCCTTATCCCCATTGCGGAACAAATACAACACATATATATCAGTACGTACTCAAAATATAAAATAAATTTAAAGATTACCCTTTTCATCACTTTCAAAGTATGTATGATGGTCATCATACTTCCCATAAACAAAATCTTCCTGCACTCACCAAAAGAAAAACAAAAAAAAAAACAATCTTGAAAATAACAAGCCCACATAATTAATGAGAAACAATTAAAGTAACAAATCTTAAACATACCGCATCAATTCCATTTGTTGCCCATCTGTCCTTCGGATCTTCATTGAGGTCCGGCTCTACTTCTGACAGACCCGCAAACAATCTTGTTGAATTTTTTCTACCAAAATTTGCTCCAATTCTCAGGGAAAACGAATGTGGGCTTCTCTGAGATAAATCCCTTTTCTTGATTTGATATAATTCAGATTTCTCTTGGGACAAAACATTGGGGACTGAATTAGTGGAAAGTACTGATACTGTTATTGAACCCGCCATTTTTATTTTTTCAGTTCTTCTGATTTTACTTTGTATTTTTATTATTATATACTTGTTTTGTAATCTTTTTATTTTATTATCCTAGAGGTGCAATGATGAATTACTGGACTCACGGTAAAATAATGTCAAGGTCCAGTTATATTTTGCCGCGTGCACCTAGGACAGTTTCTACATGCACATCGTGCTGAGCTGTTACTTTGTGATTGGGTTGTAGCTTGTAGTTTCTGTGGTAACCAGTTAGTTTAGGAGTTACGAGAGATTTTAAATGAGCGATGGAGAGCTGCTATGTCATCTTATCCATTGTTGGGAGAATTGTATTTTTGATCCCATAAATAAAATTTATTAGATTTGTAGTCCAGGCTTTAGTACTTTTTTACATTTTGAGCATATTTACTCTTTTTTTTTTTTTTGAAATAGGATAACCATTATATTGGTATCCAAATGTTTAATATTGGTACCCCCAAGTTTACAATAATTACAAATTTGGCACTTGGATTATTTTGATCCATTTCTCTGTTATACACATATTATTGTAAAACTAATAAATTATATGAATTTATTAATTAATAATTATGAAAAATATGAGGGAGAAATTGGTGGAAACCATTCAGGATTTACTATTTTGGCCATTCTAGTATAACACTATAACTCAATGCCAATTAAGTGATAGATACCTAATACCCCAGTGCCAAAGGAATGTTATTAATGAAAGACAAAAACTTGGATTAAACTGTTTAACGGGTCTTTTCCGTTAGACGGACCCAACCCGATCCGAGTTTCATTGCAATTTCATGCACCGATGATATTTTTGTAATATTCTGGGGGCGGTATCATAAGATCTCTGGATCGGTGGCGTTTTTGTAATATTAGGGGTTGTTAAAAGTATTAGTTTTTCCCCTAAAAGTATTAGTCGTACATCTAAAAATATTAGTAGTATAACCAAAAAATATTAATAATCCTCTTGAACAATAATTTTAGTAGCCCTCATGAAAAGTATTAATTTTTCCCTCAAAAGTATTAGTAATCCACTTAAAATGTAATAATTGTCCCCTTGAAAAGTATTAGACAGTGACATGCTATTAGGCAACTCTCAAAAGTATTAGTTTTTCCCGAAAAGTATTAGCAATCCCACGAAAAAGTATTAATAATCCCCCTGGAAAAGTATTGGCAATTGTTCGCCTTATTTTTTAGCTTCACCGCAAGTTGAGTGTGCGGTGCGATTTATAGAATAGGGTTAGCAAGGTCGAATCCACAGGGGACTAATAAATTATTATACTAAGTAATCGGATTATAATAGCCTTATTTTTATCTGGCGGCGATTGAAAGTGAGTGAGTTGGTTTTATTACTAAAGCGTAAATTTATCCTACGAGAAATAAAGTAAAGAATGATTGAAAGATCAAGATAATGAATGGATTCCTGGGTTATGGTTTCAGTTAATAACCCTTTTATTCTCAGATTAATCAAACCAAAGTTAAACGTATTCTTCCCTATAGACCGATCACAAAAGTAATTTACCCTCTCTCTCGAGATGTATGTAAAAACGTCGATTGAAATATCTATGCTAGCATCTGTACTCAACATGAGATATCTAACTCTCAATATTTTAAAAGATTATAAAGCCTCACGAATATTCACAGAATTCTCAATCATGCAAGATATTCATGACAAGTACTCATAGATCTAGTATTGAAACTCATCGGTTAGAATTATGAATCAATACATCAAACAAGTTAAACCAAACGCGTTTTGATAAAACAAGAATTAAAGCAAAGTACTTGAATAGGGTTGGAAAACATTAACTTCAACTGTAATTAATCATCAAATAAAAGTGTTCATTAACATACTCCCAAACCCGGGAATCACAAGATGTTTAGCTAGACATAGAAATAAATAATTCATGACAAATTATCCATGTTCATGTCTACTAATTGAATGATAAAAATACTATGGAGTGAGTGAACTCGGGGATGATGACGATCTCTCGATCTATCTTCAATCCTCGAAGGTGTGGTTGCGATCTTGATCGTTCTCCCGATTCTCCGGTGGAAAATTGCTCTTTTCTCTCGTGTTCTGGGTAAAAGTCAAGATCCCCCCGTTGTGGCCGCCCCGTCTCTATTTTCACTTCGTTCGGTCAAAACCTAGTTGGAATTGTCAAACTCTGTTTTTCCCGCAGAGGCGCACGGGCCGTGCGCTAGGGCACGCCAAGTCCGTGCTGGGTGCCGCAGGATTTGTCCAAACCATTGAAGGGAGCACGCGTCGTCTATATAGCACGACCAGCCCGCCGTCTTGTAGTCGAACATTGAAAAATCGCTTGTTAGGTTGAGCACGGGCGTCTTGGGTAGCACGCCCGCCGTGCTCACCGCTACAATTAGTACTTGGTCATTTTCTTCCGTTTTTCGCCCCGCTTCATCCGACTTCTTCTCGATTCAACTCCAAACTTCGTCCATCACATCAAGTATTGGCGGTTCTTTATTCCAATGCTCCAAATTGTTGCCAAAATGCTACAATTATCAATAAATTCCTACAAAAGGAGCAAAGTGTAATCCTTTTCCACAAAACAGAATAAAGCCCTATTTACTCATGTAATGCATGCATATCAACACATTCTAGCCAAAATTAAGCCCAAAATACATGCAAAATACATGCCAATCAAACCCCCAAAACTTAAACCGTGTGGTCTCGGGCCAACACTTTGTAACAAGACAACAAAATGGGGTAAAGAAGAGCAACTCAAGGACACCGTATCACAATTCATGTCGTTTATCCGTAAACATCAATGTTGGGAAATTTATTGTTTAGATTTTGATGAATGCCATGTAAAACTTAGAATAGGAAGTTGGCACCCCAATTTTGTTGTAAATCGCATTGTAATAAATAGGGCTGGTCAAGCCGAGTTAAATCGGTATGCCCAAACATGCAAGAAGACAAACCGAGACTAGAAGGAAGACTCACCGCAAGACAAATGAGTATGGCAAAGAAGAGAAGACGGAACTCTCTTCAAGGAGCAAATCGAGATGCAAATGAGTGGAGTATCGGTCAAGTCAACTCAAGAAAAGCCAAGTCTCAAGTTGAGGTGACGAGAAGAGTCATCCATGATTGGAAGTCGACTCTAAGTCACCCGGGGAAAGCAAGGAAATGCGGTCAAGTCGAGATAATCAAAAGATCCGTTGCATAGAAATCAAGAGAATTACTTAAACAAGTAATATCTCCATGCTACCTTTCTCAAGTGCTCATCCCTTGCGTGCAAAAGGAATAAACCAATGGGAAGCACTACACCGTGTCGAACTCGAAAAGGTGAAGAACAATTCATACGAGGAAATGGCAATTCCAAGGATCGCAACAAGACAAGCCAACGACCACAAGTGACTTTAAAAAATAAGCCTATCTCTTCAACGGACAGATTTTTGAAAGATCACTATAAAAGGCCGAGGAATGACTCTGAGAGCGGTGACCGAACCACAAACATTCAAGCATTTATTAGAATCAGAACCTCAAATATTCTCAAGTCATTAAACGCTCAATCCTCAAGCCTACACTACGAAGAACATCAATCCAACACTCACCTGTGAAGGAAAGATAACTTCAATCGGTTGAAGAGGAAATTATCAAGAATCAAGGGGTCTACATTCCACGAAGGATTGTAGGAAGGTTCAAGGTCGAACCAAGTCTTGAGCTTTTGGAGGGCTTCGTGATCAAATCCAAAGAGCTTGAGCAAGTGGGTCAGTAGTAGCAAGCGCAAAACCCGTGAAGAAGTTCGAGTCGTCACGAGAAGCCACCTGAGTGATCAAGGCGTCTCCGATCGAGTCCCAAAGGATCAAGTCACCAGTGTGATCAAGACTTGTATCTGGACTCATACCACTTTGTATACTTGATCAATACCTAGTGGATTCCTCCAGGAGTTGGAGAAGAGAGGAGTAGAAGAATTACCCCATCTTCGAACCTCTATAAAAATCTTATTGTGTCATTTACATTTCAAGACTTTAATTCTTGCATCATATTTGTTTAATTCTCACGACGTATTTGCTATCCATTAGATAACCTCTAAGTACTAAATCAAGCTCTAAATCTCTACTTAACCAAACTTAAGGGTGTTAAGTCTTCTTCCAATAAAACAAACCACAGAAAGTTAATTTAGACTTAACAACTGAGTTATTCCATCAACAACTCGATTGAGTCCGTTGAGAGACTAACTCTCTGATTAACTAAATTGGTCATCCCACCAAGAAACAAATCTGCGTAGTATCAACTCTGAATTTTTAAAAGGACTAAATCAAAAATTTGGTAAGGTTTATTCAACCCCCTTCTAAACCTTACACTTACACCCCTTGGGACCTACAAGTGGTATCGGAGCGGTTGGTTCATTGAGCCCTCCGCACCGGTTCTTGAACTAGATCTCCAAACATTTCAAAGTCTCGCTTTAGTACTTAAACTTTCAAAACTCTTTTTATCATTAAAATATTATCATGGAAGCAAATTTGACACGCATCCCTATGTTCACAATTGAAGAATTTGATGATTGGAAAATTCGTATGCGAGCTCATCTATCAAAGATTACATGATGAGATGTGGATAGTGATAGAGGATGGGCCACTGCAAATCTTAAAGGTGAACACAACAGTAAGAAAGAGCTGCACTGAAGGTGAAGAGGATGTTGCTCCCGGATCGGCCATGGTTGAAAAACCAAGAACTGAATGGACAAATGATGACAGAAAAAGATACAACCTGGATAATGTAGCCAAGGACATCCTTTACAAAACCTTGACAAAGCCATGTTCAATAAAGTCAAATCATGCAAAACGGCTAAAGAAATCTGGGACAAGCTAACATTGATTTGTGAAGGCTCGAGCAAATCAAAGAAAACAAATTATCGGTGGTCAGACAGAGATTTGAAAACTTCAAAATGATCTCGGGAGAAAACTTGGATCAACCGGATGCTCGGTTCACGAAATCACCAACGAGCTATCCGCACTTGGAAAGGAATATACACGAGAAATGTGTATGAAGATCCTAAAAAGTCTTCCAAATGAATGGGAAATGAAAGTCATGGCACTAAGACATTCCATGGACCTATCAAAGACATCCAACCATGAACTATTCTCGGACCTCAAAGCCTACGAGTTTGAGCCGAGAAGAAAAGACCAGGAAGAGACAAATTGCACCCAAAACAAATTTGCTCTAATTGTTAAAGATGGGAAGAGAGTCGAGGTCAAAGAAGTCATTGACCCGGAAGAAATAGCCCTACTAGTAAAAGGTTCAACAAGTTCTTCAATAAGAACTACAAGAGAGGCAAGGGCGAATCCTCCGAAAGACACTCGGCTCCTCCAAATCAAGGGAAGATAGGCCAACCAAGAGAACAGATCACCAAAAAGTCAATATCAAAGGGGCCGACAATCCAAGAATGGAAAGAGTCGATCAAAAGGTTGAATATCTATCTTTGAATCTGTAGGCAACCAGTCACTATGCCATTGATCGCCCATATCCTGTAGTCAACAAATACAGGAATGAAGAAAGAAAGAAAGTCTTCGAGAGAAAGAAGACAAGAAAAGAAAAAGGCAATGTTGGTTGCAGAAAATCTTGAGTCAAAAGACACAAATTTGATTCAGAGAGCAAGAAGGGGACTACTCAAGTGACTCACGAAGAAGAAGCCCCGATCCGTTTGATGGCCAAGGAACAAGATCACCGACCAAGAAGATGAGGTAAACTCCAACTCATCAAACTCGGTTCTAGTGATAGTGAGCATCGTGACACACACACCTCATCACCCACTCGATCTTTATGACTCATTAGGCAAAATGATGAAAGATTTTGAACACATCAAATCCTCACACACACTACTAAATGAGGAAAAAACAAATTTACTCAAGAGCAAACTCACAAAAATTGACTAAGGAGCCGAGTACTCTAAGTCAAATAGTGATGATAATGAAAGTTTAAAGGTGAAAAAGCCAAGCTAATAAAGCAAAATTGCTGCCATAGAAAAGAGGGAAAATGACCTCAAAAATGTTATTGCCTCATTCACTAAGGCATCTAAATCATTGGATGATCTTATTATGAGTCAAAGAGAATGTGGAGACAAGACAGGCCTGGATTTAACTCTCTCGTGATATGTCAAACTTCAAAAGTAATTTTGGAAAAAGGATCTTCAAGCAATGAAGAGTCTAAAAATCCAAAACTCTAAATGTTGCACACACATTCACTCCAAAGCACAATTACAAACAAACTGGCCTTGGTTATAAAGGAAAAGGAAAGCGACCGATTGAGTGCGCTGAAAGGACAAATGAGAAAAGATTCAATCGAGTTCTCAAAGAACTCCAAACAAAAATACTCAGTAAAGAAAAGTAGAGCTACCAAAACCCTTAAAATCTATAAAAGAAATACATATGATGGGAATGGTAGAAAATATCCAAGCCAAGTGATTGGAATGATGTGAACTATCAAAGATGAGACTTATGGGATATAAGCCCAAATGGCAATGGCCTAGAACTCAAGAAAGGCTATTCCAAAAGTATAAGAGCTTTCATCAAAGACACATATACACCTTGGCACTACACTCGAGACACCACAATTACCCAAAGAAGGCGATTGCCAAAAACACATATACAGCATACAGACAAAAGAGACAGTTGTATGAACCTAGAATCCCCAAGAAATTTGCCAAGATTAATTATGATTATGGCACGATAGATGGCAACCCCTTAGAGTCAAATCATTTGGCTATAAGTTGGTTGGATCATCTTACAATTCTAACCCCTCGGACCCGCACAAGTATGGGTACCTAAAACTTAATTTCCTTGATTGCGGGTTGAGCAAATGAGTGCCAAGAACCTGGTATATGGATAGTGGTCGCATTCCGGACATATGACAGAAATAAGAAAAATCATCAAAATTCAAGGAAGTTAAAGGAGCAAAAGTCATATTTGGAGGAAATGAAGCTCCAGGTGAAATAAGAGGCATTGGATCCATCAAGAGGAATGAATTAGAAATCACGATGTTGCATATATTGAAGGACTCAACTTCAACTTGCTAAGCATCACCAACTCGCGACAAGGGCTATAATGTTGGATTTAACATGGGTATATGCCAAATCAAGAGGTCAATCGAATGAAGTTGTGTTGCAAGGATGCGCATAAAAGAACATGTATGTAGTAGATTGGTCAACCGCTACACCCAAAGACTGTCTACTAGCAAAAAGTACAAATTGAATCAAGTTGGTTGTGGCACAAAAAGTCGAGTCACCGAATTTCAAAACGATTAACAAGCTTGCGGTAAGTAGTCTTGTGGAAGGACTTCCGACTCGATTATACGAAAGGAGAGTATATGTGACGATGTTAGAAGGGAAAACAAATCAAATCATCATTCAAAGAAAAGACATGCTATCTTCAACAAGAATATTGCATCTGCTACATACGGATCTATTTGGCCCAAAGGGAACCAAATGAAGATAAGTGGAAAGAAATACACCTTGGTAGTAGTAGATGACTACTCAAGATATACATGGACAATATTCATGTGTAAGAAGAAAGAAACTCTACGAAACTACCACAAATGATGAAGAGGATTCAAAATGAGAAGAGCCAAACCATTATCAAAATAAGATCGGATTAGGAACCGAGTTTGTCAATGGAATAATAACTCTTGTATTGAAAATGGTATTGCTTCATGAACTATCTGCAGCAAGGACTCCACAAACAGAATGGAGTTGCGAGAAAGAAGGAATAGAACTCTCAAAGAAGCAAGCAGGACCATGTTAGCTTAATCGGGGCTACCAAAAAGATTTTGGGCTCAAGCAATCAACACAACTTGCTACACTCAAAACAGATGTATGATAAAACAGACAAACACAAAGACTCCCTATGAGATTTGACCGGAAGAAAACCAAATGTTGCATATTTTAGAATATTTGGATGTAAATGCTTCATCCACAACAATGGCAAAGACAATCTAAAGGCCTTCGATGCTAAAGTCGATGAAGGTATCTTCTTGGGATACTCAAATGAAAGCAAAGCCTACAGAGTACTCAACAAAAGGACTATGGTTGCGTAAGAATCCATTCATGTGGTATTCGATGAGCCAAATGTAAATGGAGAAGACATTGAAGAGTCACCGATAAGTCAATCATCCAACCATACGAAGAGAGTCCTTATCTTTCAAGTTTGAAGTCCGGAATTATAAACTCCGAAGAAGATGAGATAGCAATCTCAAAAATAGTTGGAAAATTTGCAGCTAAGTGACTACGAGAGAGCGATCAAAGCAACACAAATTTGCTAGACGATTGAATCCACCAACTTACTTCAACTTTGATGTAAGATGGCCGAGAGACCATCCACCGAGAACTTGTCATTGGAGATATAAGAGAAGGTGTCAAAACAAGATCCAGAACTCAACAAGAAGCTATGTTCACATGCTTTATCTCGCAAATAGAGCCCAAAGATGTGTTACAAGCATTGGATGACACACATTGGATTCAAGCTATGCAAGAAGAGTCAATCATTTTGAAAGAAATAAAGTATGGGAATTAGTTCAAAGACCCACCCATCAAAACGTTATTGGTACTAAATGGGTGTTCGAAACAAGATGAACGAGGAAGGTTCCGTGGTAAGAAACAAAGCAAGACTAGTAGCCAAAGGATATTGCCAAGAAGAAGGAATAGATTTTGATGAAACATTTGCTCCTGTAGCAAGATTGGAAGCTATAAGGATGTTTCTTGCCTATGCAACTCACAAGAATTTTACTGTATATCAGATGGATGTAAAAAGCGCATTCCTAAATGGTTTATTGGAAGAAGAAGTGTATGTTGAACAACCTCCAGGATTTGAGCAGAAGACTCTTGGAGATAAGGTATACAAACTCAAGAAAGCTCGTATGGATTGAAACAGGCACCCAGAGCATGGTATGACACCTTGTCACAATTCCTAACTGAGAATGGATTCACAAAAGGAAAAGTAGATAGAACACTTTTCAGAATTCAAGACAAAAAGAGTATACTGCTTGTTCAAATATATGTGGATGACATCATTTTTGGATCCACAAACAGAGCTATGTGAAAAATTTTCAAACCTCATGCAAAGTAAATTTGAAATGAGCATGATGGGAGAGCTGACATTCTTCCTTGGACTCCAAGTGAAACAACTGAAGGATGGAACCTTCATAAGTCAAACAAAATACACCAGAGATTTAATGAAGAAATTTGGTATGGAGGAGAAGTCTTCTGAAAATACCAATGAATACATCAAAAAATGGACATGGATGC
The DNA here is from genome assembly GCA_016081115.2 of Rehmannia glutinosa. Classification (NCBI taxonomy): domain Eukaryota; kingdom Viridiplantae; phylum Streptophyta; class Magnoliopsida; order Lamiales; family Orobanchaceae; genus Rehmannia; species Rehmannia glutinosa. The sequence continues at coordinate 142,592,888 of CM071926.1, forward strand.
GATGGCAAGCTGTAGATCAAACAAGATACGAGCACTTATCGGATCATTGCTCTATCTCACATCAAGCGGCCGGACATCACCTTTGTCTTTGTAGGTGTATGTGCAAGATTTCAATCTGCTCCAAAAGAGAGCCATATGACAAAGAAGCTAAGAGAATATTGAGATACTTGAAAGGAAGCCAAGAAGTTGGCTTATGGTATCTAAAGGAAGGTGGATTCAAGCTAATTGCTATTCGATTCCCGACTATCTTTGGATGCGAGTTGACAGAAAGAGCACCCCAGGCACATGTCAAATCTTTGCCGGAAACAAGTCGATTTCCTGGTTTAGCAAGAAGCAAAATTCAATAGCCACCTCTACAAATGGCTGAATACATAGTCAGGGCAAACAAGCCAAATCCTATTGATGAGACAACAAAATGAGAGACTATGAAGTTGAGGAAAAAGAAATTCCAATCATGTGTGATAACACAAGTGCAATTGCAATCACTCAAAATCCTGTGTTGCACTCAAGAACAAAGCATATCGATGTCGATATCACTTCATAAGAGATCATGTTGAAAAGAAGGACATCATCTTGGAATATATCTCAACCGATAAACAATTGGGTGACATCTTCACAAAACCATTATGTGAGTCAAGATTTGAAGAACTCAAGCATGAGTTAGGGTTAATTGAGCAATGAGTGACACTCGGAAGAATCAAAGAAAAGAAATGGAACACAAAAAGGGAAAAAGAGTGAACTCACAAATCAATTAAGTAAATTAGCCGATCGGAAAGACAACTATACCAAGTCACCGACAAATGAGTCGAAAGAGAACCTTGAGAAGAAGAGTTAAACCAACTAAGGGTAAAAGCGAGTCATTCATGAGCCAAGTGACAAAAACGCGTTTTGACTAAGCGGGAATGTTTTTAAGAATTACGTCAAAGATAATTATGACGTGTACAGCAAAAGCCACACCAAGCTTATGATTGGATATAAATGTTTGCCGCATTAAATACGAGACATTAAATGCTAAATCGCGGCAAAAATCTAAGCCGTTGATTTCGATCATATTTCAAAAACTACCCGCACGCCCTTTCATAAACCATACTTAAGCTTTCCTTCTTCTCTCTCTCATATTACCAAAACCGTTCATTTCTTTCTTTAAGCAAAAAGCAAAACTCTCTCAAAACCCTATCTATCTTCAAATCAACCTCTAAGTTTTCTTCTGAAATCCTCAAAAATGGCACCAACCTATGATTTTGTCAAGTTAGGAAAGCAAATCCACACCGGGTCTCTCACGTGGATTTCGACGACATGGTGAAACAGGGGTCCGACGACACCTTAGTGAAGAAAATTGCTTGAGAAATTGGAAACGCCTGGGCCGAAATCGTTTCTAACGATGGAACATCCGATGACCTATGTGGAGGAGGTAGCACAATTCTACGTGAACGCCGAGACTCGATGATGAAGGGATAAAGTCATCTTCACTGGAAAGAAGTTCACCATCTCTCGCCAAGGATTTGGTGAACACCGCTCACTACCGACGGAAGGAGCATCGAAATCAACGATCTTGATGTAAACCTTTCGCCGCTTGGAAGAAATAGCCAAGCTCGACTATCTTGATAAAATAGTTTATACAAAGAAAACAAGAGGTCTTGAAGGAGGATTACCACAAACTCGTTGGACATAGTTGCCAAATGCATATACATCAAATTTGGCGGCTTTGACCAACTCCGTCTAAAGCAAAATTGATCGTAATGGCTGCGATCATTGAAGAAAAGAAAAATAAATCGGGCCGAGTTTGTCTCACAAAGAGACTCTTCCGAGAATGTAGGAACAAATCCTTCAAGGAAGATGGTGCATTTGGAGGATCCCTAGGATATGGCCCGTGATTGGCCGGTGATGGACGGAGGTGAAAGGAGTCCTCTTAGACATGGAAAGGCGTTCCATGTAAACAAGAGGATGTTCGAGATCAAACCTCTCTCGCGCACTGAAGAGAGCCCACGCCAAGAGAGCCGATACAAGTGAGGGGGAATCACCACCAAGATACATTGTTTCCTCTCCACCAAGAAGAAAAGCGCCCTGCGCACTTAAGAGAATCTACCCCCTGCAGCCTAAGAAAAACAAATCGCTCCCGCCTCTGCAGCCGAGTCGCTCGCCCGCAGCCGTGTCTCCCGCTCTCAAAGAGTAGCCGAAAAGGAATCTCAAATACCTTCTCCTATCGTCAAAAAGAGGAGAACTCGATAAGCCAAGACGGCCACTCCTCGGAAGAAAAAAACACCAAAGACGCTCTCGCCGCCCGACTCAAGAAACTCTCTCGAACCGTAAATTCCTCCTCGTACAAACTAGAGACGAAGAAGAATCATCAAGCACTCCGAGCTTGAGAAACCTACCGAGTCGACCACTCACCGAGCAGATATCAAGACTTTGGAGAAGAGAGTCCCCGATATAATTGATGAAACAAAAATCTAAGTCTGCAAGGCGATCAACAGAGAGGCAAATCGAAAACACAAACGTAGTCCACGCACTGAGACACAAGAAAGAAGTGATAGAGCCGATAGTGATGATGTGATGATCCTATCCTCACCTTACCCGGACATCCAAAATCGTCTCGAGAGTGAGAGAAGTGGAAATTGAGTCGATCAAGGAACAGTTCCAACGGCTACCAATTTATAGAAGAGGAAGAGGAATCTGAACTTCCTTGGAGTGACCACTGTGGTCCAAGACGGATGAAGAAAACCGCATGATATATCTGCATCTTCAAGGACAAGGAGAAAGGAAAGACAGGCAGAGAGGAAAGGCGAGGCACGTGAGAAGGCCAAAGATCGCCCTATCACCGCACCCGCGTAAACACACATCATCTCCTTGATGTCTTATCCGACGGTGATGAGGATCCTGGACTCTGTGCCGCCGCCACGTAAAAGTTGCAAATACAAAGAAGCAATGCACGAATTTAATCCTTCACGAGAAAAGATTGATGGAGGGACCAGGAGAGTCCTCCAAAACACACAGCTGAAATTGATCCAATGGGAGTGGTTCAAAAAATCGCCACCGTTGTTCTTTGCCACCACTTCCCACTCACTCGGAAGAAGGAATTAGGGAAATGGCGATGAAACTGGGTTAGTGGGGACCCCAATTGAGCCAACCCCTAATGAAGGTCTCTTACCACCCGCCCAACTACCGAACACTCGGTAAGAAACACCGGAGTTTGGAGACGAGTGACCCCATTCAAGTCACTCGGTGCGTGCGCCGAGGGGACACTCTCCACCGCAGCAAAGGTCGGAGAATCTGCCGCAGATGACTCCACGACGAAGCTCGGAGGCGAAGTGGAGAAGGAACAACCACAAAGTACACAAAGAAGTTGTCATCAACGGCTCGGCGATTGAGACTGTCTCACCAGGTGGCAAATCGCTGCTCAGGGCTAATGACATGCGGATGCGATCGAAATGAGAGGAAGGAATGTACCCGGGAGTTAACACTGGGCGATGAAAGTGCAATCCATGGGGTTAAAACTCCAATGGATGCCACCACAAAGACCCTAAGACAGCCGACACTCGCCGAAAAGGAGGTCCAAGGCCTCACCGCAGCTTGAGACTGTAGGAGGTAATGAAGGCCACGGGAGGTTGAGACTTCTCGGGGTAAAGAAGTCAAGTAGAGAACATCCCTCCCGCTATCATTTATCCATCTCGAAAAGGAGATAAGCGCGCTTCATGATTCCCAGGATAATCCCGATGTCACCTTTTTGGGATCGGAAGGACGAAGAAGCCGAGTCATCCCCGTGATAGATCCAAAAGACTCAAATGACGGATGTTCCCGGCCACGAGCAAGTCCGATCTCAAGACTACTCGTCAAACTTTCAACTTTGATGATGAGCCACCAATGGAAATCTCATCATCGTCCGATGACGCTTCGATAAGGTCGAGGACCACCCACTCAATTGGAGAAACCAAATTTGAGACCAACGGTTGTTGAGACAAATTGAGGCTCGGCAAGTCTCGGGTCCACTTCACAAAAGACCCCAAATGAAACAGAGTCCACCGCACAGCTCCTCAAGCCGCAGGTTTTGACTCAAAAGGAACTTCACGCGCACCTCTCATCATTGAACAAATCCCAAGAGTCGCGTGATGATTCCTTTGAAGAATCATTTCCTTTCTCCCTAGAGGTACCCGACCTCCCCGAAGAGTCGAGAGAATGAGCTCGCACGCTTCCTGCACTACCAGCTCCCGTCATTCCGTCAGTACCATCGTTCGGTGACTATGACTTTGACGCCGCATGGCCATCACCGCAACGGAAGAAACAATCAAGTTCGGGAGGTGTTCAAGGCATTATTTGCTGAAATTGAACGGATGGAGAGGCACCAGGCCTCTATGGACATGCGATCGACAACATAGATGCCAACCTTATGGCCGACTTGAGAGGCATAACAATGGGATCGTGAATGGCAATGAAAGAAAAACAATGCGTGTGGAACAAGTTAGATACTTCAGGACATTGTTTAACAAGTCGGGTATGGAGAGTGAGAATGCCGATGCAAAAACGAAATTGAGAGAACACATTGAGCACATGCATGAAGCTCACACTGCCGAGATAAAGCCTGCTGCGTGAGCAAAATAAGAGTGATCTCAGCAGCGTATGGAAGAAAACATGAATAGAAAATTCAGCCTTCTCATGGCTGAAATGAAGCTAATTTCAAAGAGAGTCCAACGCTACTCGATCCGAATTTCGTGCCGCATACACCGCAGCAGACTCGAGGAGAGAACTCGGCTATCGCCAGAGCTCGACTTCTTGCTTGCCAAGATATGTTTCAGTGTTCCTCTCTCCTTTGATGATGCCAAAAAGAGGGAAGAGGAATACTTTAAAGCGCTAAAGAGATCCGTCGAAAAGAGGAAGCAATTGTAAAGGGAAAGACAAATTGAGGAAGTGTCAAAACAAAAGAAAGGAAAGTCCGTTGAGGGGAAGGATCGAAAGATGTGACCTTGATGATTGCACAAACCCCCAACAAGGTCTTGTCACAAATGACATTATCGCCAAAAAACTCCCAAAGTGACTCGCCACTCCAACACTCTGCTATATCTATGGTGAAAAGAGAAAAATAATTGAAGCAGGGATGGAGGAAGTGGAAGGAAGAATGGATGCCCGAGTTATGAACATCTTGAAACAACATGGAGGCATTCCAAAGAGACAGAGACACTTATGCCATCTCGTATGCGGGACCGAGCCACGATCGCGTGATGAATTTAAAACGCCGCATCCAAGGATACTTTGCAAAAATGTCTACATGGCTCAAGCTTGGGACTTGTATCTTGGGAAAAGGGTCTCACATTATGTGAAGAAGGCGACAGCGCAGACTACCGGCGATCCTCTGCTGGTCACTCCGCCGATCACTCACCGGAAAGAAGAAGACCCAAGACAATACACGCCCCGAGGTAGAGGAAGAAGCGAGGTGGAGGAAGAGGTTTCGGACTCAGGCCTCGCCCAAAAACATTGAGTACGTAGATCCGTGCAAGAAAGGAGGGATCTCTTGGGGGGTTGACCAAGTTGCCAATTTGCAAGTGGCTAAAAGTAATCTTGAGTATGCGAAAAGAATAGAAGAAAAAAAAAGACAAACTCGGCTATGGGAGGAAAGACAAGAGAGATTAAGAAGAGATGAAGCTGCCCGAAAGGCATATGAAAAGAAGAAGAAGGCGGTGACGATGAGAAAAAGAGAAGAAGAAGCGAAAGATGTTGAACAAGATGAAAGAAGAGACAATGGAGGAGATGAAGTGTTCTTTGTCCACCCCTTCATGTATTTTACTATGTAAATACATACTATGTAAGTCTTCCGCAATAAAGCTATAATTTTTTTTTGTAGACAAATGTTTGCTCGATACACCTTGTAAACATTGTGTAAAAGAACAAGAATGTTATGATCAATAAAAAGATTGATTCTACGCATACATTCTATGTGAATACACTATCTCATGTATCTTTGCTATTTACATTTTTGAATGTTTTAAGTTTTGGCATCATCAAAAAGGGGGAAATTGTTGGGAAATTTATTGTTTAGATTTTGATGAATGCCATGTAAAACTTAGAATAGGAAGTTGGCACCCCAATTTTTGTTGTAAACTCGCATTGTAATAAATAGGGCTGGGTCAAGCCGAGTTAAGTCGGCCTATGCCCAAACATGCAAAAAGACAACTGGAGACTAGAAGGAAGACTCATTGCAAGACAAAATTGAGTATGGCAAAAGAAGAGAAGACGGAACTCTATCAAGGAGCAAACAGATGCAAATGTGAGTGGAGTATCGATCAAGTCAACTCAAGAAAAGCCAAGTCTCAAGTTGAGGTGACAAGAGTCATCCAATGATTGGAAGGCGACTCTAAGTCACCTGGGAAAGCAAGGAAATGCAATCAAGTCGAGATAATCAAAAAGATCATTTGCCGTAAATCAAGAAAATTACTTAAACAAGTAATATCTCCATGCTACCTTTCTCGAAGTGCTCACCCCGAGCGTGCAAAAGGAATAAACCAATGGGAAGCACTACACCGTGTCGAACTCGAAAAGGTGAAGAACAATTCATACGAAAAATGGCAATTCCAAGGATCGCAACAAGACAAGCCAACGACCACAAGTAACTTTCAAAAATAAGCTATCTCTTCAACGGCGATTTTTGAAAGATCACTATAAAAGGCCGAGGAATGACTCGAGAGCGGTGACGTAACCACAAACATTCAAGCATTTATTAGAATCAGAACCAAATATTCTCAAGTCATTAAACGCTCAATCCTCAAGCCTACACTACGAAGAACATCAATCCAACACTCACCGTGAAGGAAAGATAACTTCAATCGCTTGAAGAGGAAATTATCAAGAATCAAGGGGTCTACATTCCACGAAGGATTGTAGGAAGGTTCAAGGTCGAACCAAGTCTTGAGCTTTTGGAGGGCTTCGTGATCAAATCCAAAGAGCTTGAGCAAGTGGGTCATGTAGTAGCAAAGCGGATGCCCTGTGAAGAAGGCCGAGTCGCATTTGAAGCCACCGAGTGATCAAGGCGTCTCAGATCGAGTCCCAAAGGATCAAGTCACCGTGTGATCAAGACTTGTATCCGAACGGATTTACCACTTTGTATCTTGATCAATACCTAGTGGATTCCTCCAAAGAGTTGGAGAAGAGAGGAGTAGAAGAATTACCCCATCTTCGAACCTCTATAAAAATCTTATTGTGTCATTTATATTTCAAAGACTTTAATTCTTGCATCATATTTGTTTAATTCTCACGTGACATATTTGCTATCCATTAGATAACCTCTAAGTATTGAATCAAGCTCTAAATCTCTACTTAACCAAACTTAAGGGTGTTAAGTCTTCCAATAAAACAAACCAAACCACTTGAGTTAATTTAGACTTAACAAATGAGTTATTCCATCAACAAATTCGATTGAGTCCTTGAGAGACTAACTCTACTTGATTAACTAAATTGGTGTCCACCATGGACACAAACAAGCGTAGTATCAACTCTGAATTTTTAAAAGGACTAAATCAAAAATTTGGTAAGGTTTATTCAACCCCCTTCTAAACCTTACACTTACACCCCTTGGGACCTACAATCAAGCACAAACCAACCAAGTTTCAAATATCTAACACGGAGCACAAGTCTATCAAAATCATGGCAAATACTTCAAATTACGCCTCTCATGGATAAAGTGTATACTCTACTCACTAGGATAATAAGGGACGTGTATTCGCTCAAGTCATATCAATGTTGAAGAATTACCATATGCTTGCAAATCGTCTCACATCTCCGCCACTCGATTGTATGCAATTCACAAATCAGAAAGGACTTTGCTTATGGTTGTAATGAAGGCTCTTTGGTTAAGGTAGGGAAATATGGATAAAGTGACTCAAACTCAAGCGTATAGATTGGTAAGCGCATTGTTTTTCTCAAACACTTATTCTTATTCAAATCAACTATGCACCCCCAATCACCTTTTCCTATCACATATCTATTTCTCCCTTCTTTTTCATACAATTCATTCTCCTTCACCTTACATCACAATTTCCAGCCTATATATTACTTACGGCCGACTCACTTTTTTCCAATCGTTTTTTTTATTTATATTTTTCGACTCTTTTGTGAGTATCCTCCCTTTTCCTCATTTTCTTCTTTTAATCCCAATCACCCAACATATACACTATTTTCTAACTTCTCGATACCCTTTCATTCAACTCTTTATTCAATCCCTTTACTCAATGCTATATGCTAAAGCTTAGGGTAACAGAGATATATCATTAAGTTTTAAGGCTTGAAATGTGACTATCAAAAAAATCGTGCAATAGGCTCAAGTTGGCTAACTAGGAAATCAAATATCATAAGGTAGGCAAAAAGGCTTAACAAAAATGGCCTAAAATCATTTTCATGAATGCATACAACACGTGACTTTGACAGAGATACGAGCAAGTTCTAGAATTCAACTCAACATGAATGACACACTCAATCAACAAACAAGACTGCATAATATGAAAGCAGTAAAGGCTCAAAAAGCTCACAGGCTTGTAAGTGCATAATTCAAAGTGTATTAACCATGATCCCAATAATCACATGCTCCATATTAATTATTCTCAACCCGGTCAACTCACGCTCAACACCCAATTCAAAACAACATAAACTGTTCAACACATGCTCCCAAGATCAACAAACACACAATAGCGGTCAACTCACTCCCTAAACAACTAAGAAAGCAATAAACGTGCTAAAGCAATAAACGTGCTAAAAAATCAAAAACATCTAATGCAATGCATACTACATGCTCTAAATGCAACTACATGAATGCAAAAACGCCACACCCTTCAATAAAATTACTACCTCTCCCCCCAAACTTGAATGAAATTATAGCGCATAGAAGAGAAGGTAGAATTTCAAAGAAAAGTGTGGAAATGACCTGGATCATTGTGGGGGTGGCGGCAGAAAGTGGCCCTGGGAGATATGCCACCTTTGAATTTGTTGCATCGTCTGCAATATCTCCAACTCCCGCTGCTCCTGGGTCTGGTATCTCAGCTCCTGGGCTTGGTACCTTTGTTCCTGCTCTGCTCGAAAAGCACGGAACTCATCCTGATGATGCTGGAAGTCGTCACTATGCTGTCACATGCTCTCCTCAAGAGCATATAGTCTATCATGATCATAATGTCCCCCACGCTCCTCACCTTGGTGAGAGCTCTCTGGAATGTTGGGTTGTCCCTGTGGGAAGCCCTGCTCGAAACCCCTTTCTTGCCGATCGTACTCCCTAGCCTCCATCACCAAATCCTCTTCATTGGGTAACCCTGCTACCCTCTTCCTTTTTCTTGCAGTCAGGTCGCCCATGACCCTAATATGTGCCTCAGAGTTCATGAGCCAGTTACTTTGATTGTCCACCACAGTAGTGAGCTGCGGGTTAGGGAGGGGGAAAGCAGACCCGACTTTTTGTTGAAAACAGAGGATGTTCTCCTCTTCAGTTATGATCTTCATGGTGCGGAGGGCGTTCATGTTGATGCTTCGACTGCCCTCTATCGGCTCCATTCGGCGCATATCAATCCCAAAATGTTGAGCAAAGGGGGTTATCATTCCCCCAATTAATATTTTCCTCACGTCCTGCTGAGAAATGTAAACGGCGTGTTCCACAAAGTAAGCCACCATATTATAAGGGGTGCGGGTGAGCATACACCAAAATAGGTATAGCTCCCGAGCTTGCATTCCCCCGTTGTTGTGCCGAGCGTACACTGAGTGGGCCGTTACTTTTTGGATGTAGCGGAATATGGGGTTTTGGATTGACGAGGCCTTGGATGTGCGTGCCGCATATTGCATCAAGCCGGTTTCTGGGGTTTCAGTCAACAATCGCCAGAAATCATACTGGCTATAATTTGCAGCGGTCCAGAATGGGGCGTCTGACGGTACCCCAAAAATCTGGTTAAGTTGGGCGATAGTGACGTGCCTCCATACGTTGCCCAATCTAAACTAGATTTTCTGAGGCTCATTTCTTACTCGCGTCTCCGTAACCTCCACGGTGCTCAGGAACTCGAGCGTGAGTGTCTGAAATGATGGCCACCGCCCTTGCATGAAGGCGGTCCATCCCACTCGGTCAAACATGTGCCAAACCTCCTCATGTATCCCAAGAGCTCGGGTACAATCATCGTAGGCATAGCGTGTGGGTGTGAAAGGACGAGTGATCAGCCGGTTCCATCGCTCCAGTAATTCGTCCTCTGTTATGGTAAGTCCATAAGCCAGGGGGCTATTTGGATCAACCTCCCAAGCGGCTCCCCTCTGATGTCCACCCCGACCTCTTTGGTTCTGTGGTTCAGCCATTTGTTTGAATGAGTACCTGGCAAAACAATTGTGAGAATCCGTACGTGCCAAAAAAAACGATGAATTACATACAACAATCCACATAAGGCATAGTGTCTCATCTCGACAATTTAATCCACAACTAAGCTTCCAAGCCCAAACAACAATGTAATTGCAGAGAATCCTAGTCACTAACACCCTAAACAATCGAGTTCATGTATAATTCATCAAACAAACAACTACAACCAACCTAATTCAACCACCCACAAGGTGTTCGATAAAATGCCCAATAGAAAAAAATCAATCCAATTCATGGCAACATCATCAAACATGCACCATATAACATCTCTAATCCATAATCCTCAAGAAATTCGAAATAAAAAGTGCAATTCATACCTTAAATCCTGAGAATTCGAAAAATTTGAAAGTTGAACCCTATGTGCCCTTCTACCCCAAATTCTTATATCAAAGCAGGTTGAAAGGTGTAATTCTTGTGTGGGTAGTGTGGGAGGTGAGTATGTAGTGAAAACCAAGGGAAATTTTCGAAAAAATTGAGAGGGATTCGGTTTTGTGTATGTCTGCGCGAGAGAGGGAGAGATTTTGTGAAAAAAAATGGCCTCCTGCCCGTCTTAAATCTGTCTCAGCAGACGGGAGCACGGGCGGCCCGTGCTAGGGGCCGAACCTCGACTCCAAAATCCTGGACCCAGCACGGGCTGCCCGTGCTAGGGGTCGAACCTCAGCTTCGATTTTTTTCACTTGTTTTTTTATTTTTATGGAAAGCAAGAAAATCCTAACATATGAAAGCAAATAAATCCTAACTTAGAAAAGGGAAAACAAACCAAGAAAACATGGGAAAAAATAAAACAACAAACCATTGGGTTGCCTCCCAACAAGCGCTAAATTTAACGTCTATAGCTTGACGCTTGTTTTCCTCGATCACGGTTCCAGCATAGTGATGCGAGTCACTTCTTCATGTCTTTCTCCTTGCCAATTCAACTCGCATAAATTCGAGCCTCCTTTGAATGCCTCTAGCGTAGAAGTCACCCGCCGGTCAGTTGCCATGTTCTTCTCATTTGCATCATGCGAGCGGCAGTACATGCGTGCTTCCGAGCTGCTAGCCCTCATTGTCTGCTTCGCTTTCTCACAATTCAGTACGTCCTGCACATGATCTATAGCACACCCACAATGACTCAGATTAAAAGCGTTAGCACAAAAATCGACGACAGATAATGATTTACAACTCTCCCTATTATCATGATGTTTCCTAGCCTTATAGATGGAGAACAACACTTGCTCATCATTAACTCGTAATGTGAGCTCTCCTTTTTGTACATCTATCAAGGCTCGTGCGGTGGCTAGGAACGGACGCCCGAGTATCAGAGGGACGTCTCTATCTTCCTCCATGTCAAGCACCAAGAAGTCCACTGGGAATATAAACTTGTCTACTTTCGCGAGCACATCCTCCACGATTCCCTTAGGATATGTGAGTGATCTATCCGCCAGCTGTAAGGTGACCGTGGATGGCTTCACCTCTCCTAATCCAAGTTTCCTGAAATGGACAAGGGCATTAAATTAATACTTGCTCCTAGATTACAAAGTGCTTTATTAAATACAACACCACCAATAGTACAAGGGATAGTGAAACTCCCCGGATCTTTGAGATTTTGTGGTAATTTCCTCTGAATGATCGCGCTGCACTCTTCGGTCAAGTTGACTGTCTTGAACTCCGCCAACTTTTTCTTCTTTGACATCACTTCCTTCAAAAACTTCGCATAATTGGGCATCTGCTCCAATGCGTCTGCAAACGGTATGTTAATATGCAGTTTCTTAAAGATGTCTAAGAATTTAGCAAATTGGGAGCCTAACTTTTTCTTCTTAAAACGTTGAGGGAAGGGAAGTGGTATAGAAAAGTTTGAAAGATTAGAATTAGAGAAAGATTTAAGCTTCTCAGCCCCTTTTTGTTCAGTAGCATGGTCCTCAACTCCTTCCTCGGCCTCAACATCGCCATGTGCTTTAGTTTCTACCTCCCCGGGGTTCAAAATTCTCTTCTCGGTATTACGCACGACCTGCTCGTGCTCAGGAGCACGGGTCGTGCGTCTCGTATCCTGTTCCTAGAATCTTTCGGTGTCGAGCACGACCTGGCTGTGCGATGGCGCACGGGCCGTGCTCCCCTGCGTCCGTTCAATATTTTCTGGTATTTTCGGCCCTTCGTATTCCGTACCACTCCTCAGACGAATGGTGTTACACTGTTCCTTCGGATTGACCTCAGTGTTGCTAGGAAATTGACCTTTCTGATGCTGCCCACCAATAATCGTAGCTATTTGGCCAATTTGGGTTTCAAGATTTTTCATTTGGGACCCCAATTGTGTGACCTGGTTTTCGATTTTATCCAGCTTCGCCTCATCCTTATTGAATCTGTTCCTCGTCTCACTCATGAATGAGGCGAGAATGTCCTCTAAAGATGGCTTTGGCTCTGCATTAATGACACCGTTTGTCACATTAAACCCTAGTGGTGGTTGCATCACATTCTTCATATTTACGTAGGAGAAGTTCTCATGGTTCCTTAAACCCGGATGGTAATGAGTGGGAGTCTGATTGTTCCGGAAATTGTTGAAGTTCCGATTATTAACATAATTTGCTTCCTCTATCAGATCTAGAGAAACTCCCCCATTACTTGCACCCGCATTTCCTTCATCCGCCGTCGAATGCACTCAATCGCTTGTCAACACAGTCATTTGAGCCGTCAACTCCTTAATTGGGTCCGAATCAGTAACTTTGGCCACCCTTTTCACATTAGTCCTCTCGGAGGGCCACTGATAGCTATTCATGGCCGTCTCTTCCAACAAGTTGAATGCATCTTCCGGAAATCGTGCAAGTAGAGCGCCTCCTGCTGCAACATCCACAAATGATCTAGTCTGTCCCATCAACCCATTGTAAAAGAAGCGAGTTGCGATCCTCGGAAATCCGTGTTGCGGGCACCTCCTCAATAAGTCCCTAATCTCTCCCGGGCCTCATACAAGGGTTCGAGTCAAACCGCTCGAATCGGGTCTGCCGCAGATTTGTCCAAACCATTGAAGGGAGCACCGGGCCGTCTATATAGCACGACCACCCATCGTAGTCGAACATTGAAAATTGCTTGTTAGGTTGAGCACGGGCCGTCTTTAGGAGTAGCACGCCCGCCCGTGCTCACCGCTACAATTAGTACTTGGTCGCTTTTCTTCCATTTTTCGCCTTGGTTATCTCGACTTCTTCTCGATTCGAAACCAAACTTCGTCCATCACGTCAAATATTGGCGGTTCTTTATTGCAATGCTCCGAATTGTTGCCAAAATGCTACAATTATCAATAAATTCCTACAAAACGAGCAAAGCGTAATCCTTTTCCACAAAACAGGAATAAAGCCCTATTTACTCATGTAATGCATGCATATCAACACATTCTAGCCAAAATTAAGCCCAAAATACATGCAAAATACATGCCAATCAGCAACCCCTTGAGCAATTTTTTAAGTAATTTTCATGAAAATTATTGATTTTTTCCTGCAAAAATATTAGTATTCTCCCTAAAATGTATTAATAATCTTATTGAAAAGTATTAGATTTTTTTATTAAAGGTATTTTAGTATTTTTCCTGAAAAATATTAGTAGCCCTTCTAAAAAGTATTAGCAGCGGCCATTGGATGTTGTTTTGTGGTGTTAGTGGTTATGCGGGTCAATGGGCGCATTGACCGCAGACCCGGTATTTGGATTCGTCTAACGAATTTGTCTGACATGAGACTTACCCTTAATGAAATTTGGTTACTGCTAAAATTTTAACCGTCCAATAATAACATTGATATCGTGCAATATGTTAGTTCAAGATTAGGTTAGCATATTTTATGAGATTTGTAATTTCAAAGAATACCATTTTTTTTAAGTTTCTTTACAAATATATATTCTGATTCTTATGTCAATATCTGATAAGATATGGATAAATGCATTCATTAGGGGCAAAACTATTGTTATTCTTGTTGCTATATCATGATTTTGACCATTTGATGAACATAAACATAGACTTAGCTTGAACAATACATTATCTTGAGCGATGTAATTGTTCTTCTTTGAAAACTGTGTTAATATTTATTTAAAATCCGGGTATTAAAAAGATCTGGGTATTAACAATATTCTTCACATAAAATTTATTTTCTATAATATATTACATAGCAAATTGGAGAAAAGTAAATAAAAAGAAAAACAAATTATAAAAAAAAAAGATAAAAGCAAAAATCCTTATCCTTAACTATTGACAATGAACGTGGACTCTTGTCCCTATGCTTCAAGATAAATTAAAGAACACAATATTATTCTAAACTTAGAGGTGTTTGGTTTGTTTATTTCAATGATATTATAAAATGATTCTTTAAAATTTATACGATGTTAGATCACATTAAAAATAAGTTATTAAAATATTTAGAGGTGTTTGGTTTGCTTATTTTGTTTTTATAATTTATAACTCCTAAGCAATTTATAAGATATTTTTAAAGGCCAAACAGCCTTTTCACCAGGTACATTACATACGAAGAAAAAGGAATATTGGTTATGCCGAATCTGAGAATACTCCACTTCAGCAATATAGCATTACCAACTCAGTTACACTCCCATTTCAAGCTTTCCTTTTCATCAGTCTCTCTTTTCCCCAAAAGAAAACCATTCTTCTATCTCTCCTCCAGGTACTCTCTCTCCCACCATTTATTTTGTTGATTATGCATACATCTAGGATGTCCCTGTTATGATTTTGTGAATTTTCCTTTGTAACAATTGTGTTCTGTATATTGCGTTGACTTCTGTTTTGCCAGTGTCCGAGTGACTCTTTTTATTGCATGGAAACGTAAATTGTGGTATTTTTGTGGAAATTTGTTTTGTGGGCTTCTTGTTAGTTTTGTCCTTGTGTAGGATTGTTTGTTAAGATTTCTCTGCAGTCTATCGCCTCATGATTGTGCGTACATTTCTGTAATTGCAGTGGATTTTTATGTGGTTTGGAAGCTTTTGTTGCTTACAGTGATTAAGCAGATGGGATTTTGATTTCTTGTGTGTGCTGTGCACCTTGTACTGCTGTACATGTGTTTGCTTTTGCATTTAAGCCTTCTTGAATTGGATGTAAAATACATTATTACTCTGAAGAAGTTAATGAGATGGCTGAAGGCTAATTCTACCCGCCTTTATGTCTGGTAATGGACTCGTGATTTTGTCAAATTTAGGGGTCTGACTACGGTTTATTAAGTAATAATCCAAGATTTGTTCTTTGAATGGTGTTCATCTTTCAAATATTTAGGAAATTTGGCTTGCTTTGGGTTTTAAATCAAATGACAGGGCTTCCAAAGTTTTTGAGATCGAAAACAAAATTCATATGTTTGTACCTATTTGTTCCAATAAGCGTATATAATTTTAGTTCTAAGTGATAGTTATGGTAAATGCTCACTGCTTCGTAATTTATATCCAACTTTTAATCATACTATACTTGTATAACGATTTACATTTCTGTTACATTTCAACTAGGAGTTTACCAGTTCTATCAGTCATGGATAATACTGGAGGAATCCCCACGATAGAATTGCCAGTAGGCTTAGATACAGCTACTCAAGAGGAATATGTTTCAGTGTCTAAGTTGCTTCAAGAATTCACAGATATCCCGACCATTGATAAAGCATGGACTTTTAAATCTGAGAGCAGTATGCAACTGCCTCTTTTGTTATCCTTCATTTTCGTTTTTTTTAATCTCTTGTTGAAGCAAACATGTTTGACTTCTGTACTGTTTGGTCATATAATTTTCTGCAGAAGATGTTTCTCGTGCTATGTTTTTAATTAGCCAACCAAATCTTTTGGCCAACAAGAGGAGGAAGTCCATATTATCCAGTCATATTTTGCAAAAGAGTAACAACTCTGTAAGTTTTCATTGGGCCCCATTTCCTATTGAGATGAGCGGTGTGTCTGCCATGATTCCCTCTCCGTCAGGATCAAAGCTTCTTGTTGTTCGAAATTCTGAGGGTGACTCTCCAACCCACTTTGAAATATGGGATCAATCTGAAGTTAAGAAGGAGTTTGCTATTCCTCGTTCTATCCATGGATCGGTATATTCAGATGGATGGTAAATATACTTTGTTAAACAACTATACTAGAATATGTTCTGGGCACTGCTGAAATTTTTTGTTGAAGAAAAGTAAAGAACAAAAGAAAGAAAAAGAGTGAGTGATTGTAATCGTTAAAATTGTCATACCTTAGAATCCTACATCAATAGTTGATTTTTTTTAAAAATAAATTCCTGTAAGTTGTTAGTGTTGCCAATGCATCAAGCTCCTATGGTTTATATGATCTTACCAATGTCTTGAAATCAGAGGTAGAACAATTAAATTTCCATCTTTTCAAGCGTACACAGAGACTTGCTAAAGCCATTCAAATCAAAGTTCAACTTGCACGAGTTTTATTTGTGCATGGAATTAGATGGACCACAAAAACTCAGGACAAAATACGAGGGACATGTTAGTTCAATAGAATAAAGTTCAATTTATGTCAACAAAATAAGGGGTAAACGATGCATGTATATATATATATATATATATTTTCTGTTTTCACTATTTTAATATATCTTCTGGTGGCAGGTTCAAGGCATTTCATGGGACTCAGATGAAACTTTCATAGCTTATGTTGCTGAGGAACCTGAACCAGCTAAACCTACATTTACTAGTTTTGGTTACAAAAAGAAGGTAGTACAGATAAAGATTGTGGTAGCTGGAAGGGCCAAGGTGATTGGGAAGAGGATTGGGGAGAAACTTATGCTGGGAAAAGGCAGCCGGCCCTTTTTGTTATCGACATTTACAGGTATAACTAGTTGCACATGTGCTGTAATGCTCAATGAGTTAACTGCTTCACAAATCAAGTTCCTAAAACAAACATTTTGCAGTGGAGAAGTGTGTGCTGTTGCAGGAGTAGGAAGAGAATTGAGTGTTGGGCAAGTTGTCTGGTCCCCATCAATTGACGGCCATCAGTATCTGGTTTTCGTTGGGTGGCCTTCAGATAGTAGGAAGTTAGGTATCAAATATTGTTATAACAGGCCTTGTGCCTTATATGCAGTCAAAGCTCCATTGTTCAAATCAGAAGCTAGTGTAACCAGGTATAGTACTAGCTATAAGTTACATGTTTGTTATGTCGAGTTTGATTTCTTTTTCATTTTTTATGATGAACAAATGAATACGATCCACTTGCCTTGTTATGCTCTTGATTTGTTTTCTCTTTTATCCACAGAAGTAATGCAGCTGAAGATTTGCTCGTAATTAATCTGACCCAAAGCATAAGTAGTGCATTTTTTCCTCGTCTCAGGTACGTAGAATGCCCACTTTAAGACAAATAGATTATACTGATTATCCAATCGGTCATCTGGGCCCTTGTATGCAGCATATATATTCTGTTTTTCTTTAAGTTCCTGCAATCATTCTTCTAAGAAGTCCTTTCGTGATAATTGTGTTCTCTATTTTCAGCCCAGATGGGAAGTTCCTTGTATTTTTGTCTGCAAAAAGTTCTGTTGATTCTGGGGCACATTCGGCAACAGAGTCACTTCATAAGATTCAGTGGCCCTCCAATGGGAAATTGGACCCATCCTTGAAAATTGTTGATGTGGTATGCTCTTTTTTATTTTTTATTTTCTTATTATGCTTTTACATGTTACATAACTACAAAGGAATCAGCTAACAGATAGGCATTGTGGATTTCCACTGTGTGTCTTTGTCGATATGTTTTATGTTTGGTTGTTATATTCTGATATCCATTTTCTGATGCCCATGGAAGAAGTTCTTACATGATTTAAAATTGCAAAATGTTTAATGCTGGTATTCAGCCAATCAAATATTTGCTTCTCTTGACGTCTTGATATTTTGGAGTTGATGTTGGAGACTAAATTTTTTAATCTGGAGGAGATAAGTTTAGCTCTGTTGCCACCACAAACTTCTTAGCTTATCAAGGTTCCAAAGGAACGTTCCTGGTACCTAAAGAACTTAATAACTTTAGCTATATTGACTATTTCTCAATCCATGACATACTTAGGGAGTGTTTGCAAACACTTAAAAAAAGTGATCATTAGCTTTTGACTGAAAAAAAGTAGTTTTTAGTGTTCTCAAATATCAACTTCTGTTTCTGATTCTATATAATTTAATCAGAATCTAAAAGCAGGGCTAGGGGTGCTTTAGGTACTACTTCTTAGTTTCATTTTTAAATATGTAAAAAACACTTTTACAACTTATTCTCCAAACAACTTAAGCAACTTTCAGCTTCTATTTGCAAACACTACCAACTTTTGATTTTCAACTGCTTTTCACTTCTACTACAATAAATATCTTCTTTTAAAAGTTGGTTGCTCCTTGTTCCACACAATCATATTTAATAAGAAACATCAACTTCAAAAACTTGGGAATATGTATACTCTACGCTATTTCTCCTATTTATTTTTGTGTCCTATCCTCTGTGGTATCTTCTAGGTTCCTGTCGTGATGTGCCCTGAGGATGGCTGTTTTCCTGGTCTTTATTGCTCTAAGCTTTTTAGTAAGCCTTGGCTTTCTGATGGACATACAATGGTTTTATCTTCTGTTTGGGGTAGCAGTCAAACAATACTTTCAGTGAATGTATTAAGGTAACTCATAACTCAGACCTATGATTATCAATCTCAAATAGATAGGACCTCGTCAAACTCTCTTCTGTGTAGTACAAATGGTGCCTTTTATTATTTACAGTGGACAAGTATCTCGAATCAGCCCGGACAAGTCAAATTCATCTTGGGATATCCTTGCACTAGATGGTGACAACATTATTGCTGGTAGGAGCGACCACTTATTTTGAATAATTACAAAACTACCCCTGCGGTTTAGCCTAATTACAAAAAAAAAAAAAAAAAGTCCACTTATATTTTAAAATTACAATACCTCTTCAGGTTTGTGTTTGTTTCCAAATTAAGCCCCTCAATAGGTCCAGTATGTAAAATAGAAATATATGTTAAGTGGGTATTTGTAATTTTGTAAGATAATTGGGTTCTTTTCTTATCAGGCTAAACCTCAAGGGTAGTATTTGTAATTATCCCTACTTATTTTGGAACCAGGTTATCCAGATTCAGTTAGTACCACATTAAACAATCTTGTTTTCTTTACTGTCTTCAAAGTATGCAGTAGTCCTGTTAATATTCCTGAAGTCAAGTATGGTAGCTTGGTTGGGAAGATATCTCCAGATGCCAAATGGAGTTGGCTTGATGTTTTATGCCCCACAACCAAATCCTCCGAAAAGGTATCTTAACTTTTCTTTTTTTTCTGTATATTACATAGTTTTCTATTTTGAACGTGCTTTCTGCCTAAAGCTCATTACCATCCTCTTATGATTTTACGCAGGCTTTATCTTTGTTGGCGTCACTACAGTTTGACGTCATGAAGATTCCAGTGAGGGATGTCTCTGAGAACCTAACGAACGGTGCTAAACAAAGATGTTTTGGTATAAAAGTTTGTTCATACTTTCTGTAAGAGAAAAGAGGATGTCTCGTTTAGCTGAGACCAATATTCTGATTTCAATGCTTTTCTAGTGGATGATTATCTTGCTACTGAACGAGGAAGAAACAAATGAAAAACAAGATAATCTGACACTCATGGTTATTATGAATTTTTCTTATCTTTATTACCAAATGAATAAAAAAACTATCAGAACTTAAGTTTTTGTATGGAACCTACCTATTAATTTCCAATGGAGCTTCCATAAATGAGTTTTCATCTCAGATTTCACAGCCGCACACTTAGTTGATTTTTGGTATTGGTTGGTGTAGTTTCCCTCAAAACAATATGGAAAAAAATAGCACAGCTTCGAAGAATAAAACAGCGGCAGACTGGGCAGCATCACTTTCCCTCGTGTAGAATAATAGAACCAAAAGCTTGATCAATAATGGAATATGATAGGAAGATTTAAGATGAAGTAACCTTTATTTTCCTTTTCAATCCGTTACAATCATTTCCTGAGTGCCACATGAATTTTGAAATCCAATTATTCTAGCAAATCCTACAGAAATACTGGATTAACCAAAGTTCTTTAGCTGATAAGAAGTTCTATAAAATAAATACATATATAAATTGCATTAGATTATAGCTGATTGGCATGAGTCGTTAACCTTGTGCAAAAACATGCACTTGCAAAGGAATTAGCCGCGTATGTTACTAGCCTTAGAATACAGGTGATCTCAACTCAGAAAGTGATGATAAGAAATGCTTAGATTGTGATAACAGAAAATAAATAATTTGATGGAAATTTTCGTGACCCAACTTATGATGGCGAAACATAGGGATTTCTGATATTTCTGTCTATTATTGCACTTCTTTGTTACATGCAAAACATGGGTCTTTAATCACATCTCTCTTGAGATATTCTTATTTAATTACTCATCTCGTTAAACTTTTAATGTGTACTAGGTGCAAGCAAACCATTTGAAGCTATATACGTGTCATCAAAGTCAAAGTCTAGGATGCATGACGTGCATGATCCATTAATCGTAATCCTTCATGGAGGTCCTCACACTGTCTCATTGTCGAGCTTCTCAAAGTCCTCTGCTTTCCTCGCCTCACTTGGTTACAGCTTGCTTATTGTGAATTATAGGTACGTAGTGAGACAATGCAATTTATTTCTTTTTATTCAAATATATTATTGTTACGCCTTCTTTTATTTGAGCACATAGGGGAAAAATGAAGCTGTAGTGTTCTTTTATCCAACTTTTCTTTCACATTTGTTATGAAATTATTGAAATGGAAATGACATGCCTTGAGTTGGAGGGAGCATGACCATAAGTTCTAATTTGGATTAAAATCAAGCTAATATATAGTTTTCGTATTCAAATATGACGTGTTACATCATGAAGAAATTAAAGCTGCTTCTTACTCAACAACACTCTAATTCGACTCTGTTTTGCAGAGGGTCTCTAGGATTTGGTGAGGAAGCATTGCAGTCTCTTCCTGGAAAAATAGGGTCTCAGGTACTGTAGTTTATTTGGTTGTAAAATTCACTTTATGAGTAATTTAATAACTTATTAAAGATGTGTGAGAGGTTTTCTGCATTCTTGATGTTTATGCAGGATGTCAATGATGTACTCACTGCTATAGACTACGCCGTTGATAACGGACTTGCAGATCCATCTAAAATAGCTGTGCTTGGTGGTTCCCATGGTGGATTTTTGACGACACACTTGATTGGTCAGGTCGAATTTGTTCCATTATTTTTTTCCCATATACTTGTTACTTTTACAACTGTAGTAATACTTGATTGTAATGGCCCACAATGCAACCAGATGATTTTTCTCTCCTTTTTAAGGGTTAACTATAAAAACCATCGTTGAGACTAATTGCTGGATTTTTTTGTATTTACACCAAACCTCTAGGGTAATTTTTAATTTACCCTCCTTTTTTTAATAGAATAATTTGTTGATAGCAGAAATTTGTTTCATTGTCTCTTCAGGCACCGGAAAAATTTGCCGCAGCAGCGGCTAGGAACCCTGTATGCAACCTCGCTTTGATGGTTGGCACATCTGATATTCCTGATTGGTGTTTCTTTGAGGCGTATGGAAGTGAGGGAAAATCTATTTTTACAGAATCCCCTTCAGCAGAACACCATGCTACGTTGTACAGCAAGTCTCCAATTTCTCACATCTCAAAGGTTTGAATTCTGAAGTTGAACTCTGATACTATTGAATATTGAAGAAAGCTAATAGAAATATTTATCGGTTCTGTTGCAAAATTTTCAGTGTGTGAATTCATTATTCTTAGTTACTTAATACTCCATTGATACTTGTTTCTGTTTTACAAATCACACCCTCCAAAGGGGGGTATTTGTTAAGTAAATACAAACCTAAGAGTAGTGTTTGTAATATCTTAAGGGGTTTTTGTAATTTTAAAAGATAATAGGACTTTTTTTGTAATTAAGTTCAACTTCAATAGTAGTTTTTGTAATTTTGTTTGAATTCCCACATGCGCTTGCTCATTCTGGGATGCGGTATTTGTGGTAGCATACGAATGTAGTTGAATTACTCGGCTTATAGTGTTTTATGCTGAATCGTTTCATACTTTTTCAGGTAAAAACTCCTACACTCTTCCTTCTTGGCGCCCAGGACCTTCGTGTACCAATTTCTACTGGAATACAAGTAAGACCCCATATTCATAGCTTCAGTAAAGAATACTGAGTTTCAGATGGATATGGCCGTCTTGCATTTTTACCATATACAGGGATATGAATTTTGTGTTATATTTTGCAAATACTCCCTTATTTTGAAAGCAGGGGGAGGGGTAGGGGGAGCGTACTGGTACTGTACTTTAAATTTCTTATTCTGCATCTGGTTTTATTTGTTTTCAAAAAATAAAAACAACTCTACAACTAATTCACCAAAACTCTCTAGACTCTAGTAATCCAATAAAATTTCAGCTTCTATTCGTAAACATTACCAACTTATGATTCAGAAGTGCTTTTCAATTCTACTATAAAAAATAACTTCTTTTAAAAGCAGAAGTTTTTGCAAACACTCCCGTACACCGCTACGTTCAACAATTACTGCCTATGCTTGAACGACACTTGACATGATAACAGGAATTTATTGTCCAAATCACCATTTTGTCCCACATAAGTAATCAATCTTCGATAAATGATATAGGAACTATAAGTCTGCATGGTTGACAAGGTTGTCTGAGTTTGATGATTTCCATTATAAGATTGTCAAATGTTTCTATTAGTGATCTAATTGCTTTAGTTTTCACGCATGTAGTATGCACGAGCATTAAAGGAGAAAGGAGTGGAAACGAAGGTGATTGTGTTTCCCAACGATGTACATTCAATTGATAGGTAAACCAACATCCTTGCATAAATCATTCTTATTAAATCAAAATTTCATTCACCATGCATGGAATTGTTGTCGATACGCCGCTTTTCTTGCGGACCACACCGACTTCGAAAGCTTCCTTAATATTGGAGTATGGTTCAAGAAGTCTCGCAGATAGTTGCAGAATATGTATCTATTTTTATTTTGGGATAAAAACATTGAACCCCCCAAACTATTCGAAATTTTACACTTAACCATACGAACTTTAAATCGTTACACTTAACCCTCCCAACTATGCGAAATTTTACACTTTGCCTTAAATTACAGATTTACCCCTAGTTTCATGAAAGTTGGTTTACTGTTTACCCTCTAATCTTCAAAGTTGGAGCACTTTACCACCTCTACGATAAATTTTATTGTATTATCTACATTTATTCCTCAAGGTCTTGCGATCCTCGAAAATGGTATCAGAGCCTAGGTTTATTAAGAACTTTTAGTTATATTTATTATGTTTATGTAATTAACAATTGGTGAGGAGAATTTCTCCGAGAATATGGATCTGGAAATTGTCCAAGATGTTTACCATACAGGATATATCGTCAAATTTTGACGATGTATGCACAAGAATACCAGGACAATATAGCATATCGGAAAAACCAATATGTTGAAAAAGAACGTGCAAGAGGCGATAGGGAAACCTTGAGACACTGCAAAAGACAAGCAGCATATTATCTGAGCTTCCTTACGGTAAATCAGATATTATATGTTGATCTGATGAATCATCAGGAAGAAGTCCATGAGAATGCTCATCAAAATCACGATTCCTGATGGAGTTACCAACATGGAACGAGATACTTCCTACACATCTAAGATCTCAAAAGATATTAGTGAAGTCCGTAAGATTTGGCACTATGGCAAAATCGCTATATTCATTTACCTACACAAGTTCATCGATCCAAAATCGATGGAGACGATGGTGAAATATCGGAAGGGGCTGAAACTTTGAAATCCTTCATGATATTCGAAACGAGTAAAGAGCTTGGAGGACAGACCGAGTTCTTCCGGAGGAAAGAAGTGTATCGATTTCGGGACAGTACCCTATTTACACCAAAAGGGGAAACCAACTGAAGTAGTACGAAAAATGACGGAGGATGAAAAACTCATCGCTATCATCAAAGGAAAATCCATCATAAATTAAAAGTGATGGATATGGAAAAGATGAATCTTAAAGATCTACATGACCTTGCAGAATCCTTCGCAGGATTAGGAATTGTAGATTTAAAGATGAACGCAGGAGATGGAACATCTTTGGTTACATATGACCCATAAGGTAGACCAATTCCACTACCGCCACCAGTAAATCCCAACGTCGCAGAAAGTGCGGGTTCAAATCATGGAATCCAGGACGAGAGAATGCATCACGTTGGAGATTTCACCACAGGGGGTGAACCACTTTCAGGAACAGGAGCTCGACCCCTCTTACAGGAACTCGACTACCTCTTAGAAGGCCAAATGTTTATCAGACGCCTTATGGAAGATCGCATCTCGATCCGATACATCCGTATGGATTGATGCTAAATTTGGATATCCCAAATTTCAAAAATCGAGAAGTCCTTATTGATGAATGGGCATCAGCTATGAGGTTGCAGCAGGTACCCTCGATCTTATAAAAGAAGGATTCATTTTACTTTTAGAAATGAGTCTTGAAGGATCTGTAAGAATTGCATGGGATATGACCGAAGCAAATATGAAAAGCCCGGTCCACAAACCGGAGAGTCATTAAAAGGGATTGTCGATGATATGACAAAATTATTCAAAATCCATTTTATCAAAGACAAACTACTTTGAGGGATTAGAAGAAGAAAAAGAAAAAGATATAAACAAGCTCTCTACAGCTTCGAGTTAAATGATATTTGTCATATTGACGAATATATCAAATTATTCACTGAGTATCGGTGGAAATCCAAGGTGGGAGACAAAGAAGTTTCGCAGCTATTCTTTGCAAAGATTCCGAGTCCCTAGAGAGAAATGCTTATCAGGGAATACAAGGATGCATCTGATTTGGATACAATGGCTAGAAGAATGTCTTTCCTAAAAGCCAAGCTATCCGAATGGTGCTATCAAAAAGACTATACCGTAATTACAAGAGATTACGAAGAATTAACAAATCGGTTCCTCTATGTTGTATCGATGATGATACCCCAACAAATAGGGAGGTCAACCCAGCGGCATAAGAAGAAGAAGGAGAGAAGCCATCCATACCGCCGGAAGCAACAACAAAAAGAAGGGTCTTCATGGAGACCTGTAGAAGGTTCTCGTCAAAACAAAAAGCCCGAAAATACAAATCGGGCAAAGACCAAAGATCATCAGCGGGAGTAGAGCCTCATCGTCGAGGTTCAAATCAAGCAAGTACCAAAGAGAACCACATGGAGAAGAACTTTCGGTGAGATCATGCCGAGCTAATGAAAGTTTCAAAGATTGTAATTGGCTTGGACATGCGAGCAAGAGGGCATATTTCAACAGATTGCCCAGAGAACCAGAAACGAGGATTCAGACAGTTCAAAGCAACACCGAAATTTGAAGAAGCTGTCTATTATCAAGATTTGATCCATGTGTATAAATTTGAGGATCTACCATCGATGAAAGCATCTATGAAGAAGAGATCTATTCGGATTTATGGAAGTGAATCTAGTTCGAGATCGGAGTGAAGAAGAATTTCTTCAAAGAAACGGTTAGGGAGGATATGTCGATTTCTCTCACACTACGGTTTCTCATAAGACTCTCATGAGAATTATGAAGGAAGATCCAAAGCTTCAGATATACGATGGATTTGCAATTGGAGCTATGGAGAAGGCCTTGGATAAAATAAGGTTTCGTAATAGAAAACACCAAATTATCCACAGAGTAACTACATGGAGAATTTGCCATCCCAATGAAATTCACTAAACCCGATCGAGATGCGCTTGGTCCCTTTACAGAGAAATCCAGGAGATCAAAAGCACGCTCGAAAAGAGACGTTGCCAACACACTTTCATGGATTCATATTGGAGCCATAAGAGTTATTATTAAGGCAACATTCAAGGAAGGAATAGATTCGCCACTAAATTTGGCTATCTTTGACAAACGAATCTCACATCTCAAGGATTCGTGCCTTGAGCGATTCTGAGAAATTTGTATGCGGAAAATTGGCATTTAATGTCTATCCTAGAATTGCATATAATTTGGGAGATCGAGATTTCAACAGAGTTCTAACCCTTCATCAAGATTTCAAAAGAGTCGATTTAATGAAAGAAGGGAATAGACCTTACTCGATCACATACAAGATTTCATATGCTCTCTCGAATACACATCATTCAGAGGTATTCTTGAGAAAAGAATTTATTGAAGTCCCAAGAATTTTTGAGGACTCTGCCAGGGTAGTTCTACCAGAAAATCATCGAGTCTCCAACTATAAAGGAGATTGATATGATATTTCAAGATCAACCAGTCTTCAACAAAAGTCGAAGTCTCAGAGTTGAGCCACGAAGGATGTCTTTCCAACAAGACAGAATGATAAGCAGTAGCCGTTGGGAGGAAAAGAGACCCAGTACAGTTCAACGCATCCCAAATATTTTCAGAACACAAGGAGAGCTGAAATGCCCAGAAGGATGGAGATAAGTTTAAGTAATATTCGACATCACTCAAAAGGGTAATAGTTTTCCTTGTGATGTTCTATAATATCTCCAACAACCGATAGTTGGAAGGTATCAAGGAAGCCTGAAGATAGGTGAAATTGAGCTGACTGTCACAGGAGTAGCATGGAAAATCCCAGAGCAGTTAATATTGGGGATTAAATTTCTTGAGGATCATACAAGAAGGAATGGAGTTCACAGTGGATGATAAAAGATACAGAATCAGATGACCACTAGTCCATTCTCCATATACATTTCTATCGGAATGTTATACGTTGAATACAAGGCCGAGTATTTTGCCGCCTATATTGATCCAGTGCGAAATGTGTACTTTGCAAAGCTTCGGATGTTTTTCCTAAAGAAATTGGAGAAGATTTACCAGCTATTGCAGGAAGAGATTTCTCTAAAAGGATTCTTATTCTTAACATATGAATTAAACAAGCAGAAATAATGATAGGAAGCGCAGGCGGTACCCCATGGTACAAAGTGAAGACGCCACCAATCTATTTCCATGATACAGGAGTAGATGTGTTACTAGGAAATAATTTCCTACAAACATTTAAGCGATTTACGCAGGAAAATGAGACAAGAAGACTTATTTTCACAACATTATGTGATCATAAGATAATTGTCCAAAGACTGTGGGAAGCATTTTATCGAAAAATGCCCATTAATTTTCGCAGCAAGCGTGGTGATGAAGCCAAACTTCGAAACCCAAAGATGGCGGATCGAAGGAAATTTGGTGAAGCATTATTATCCTTTAGACAAATTGGTTCAAACTAGAAGGATACAAAACTATGGGGTAATAACTTGTATTCATTTAGAATACAAGAGGAAGTCTAAATGAATACGAGTACCTCCAGAGACTATTGCAAAATTGATGATGAGCCTAATGGAAAAACTACAGAGCGATGTTACTATAGAAGAACAAATATCACTCGAGGATATCAAGAAGAAGATCCAAATGAATTATAATGAAAATCATTTGGCATGGTGGGATAAGAACGAGCTCGAAGCTTCCTTAAAAGTTAAACCAGGAAAGGAGTATGAGTTCGTGAGATTCGAACCAATCCTTATGAACCAGGAGGATCGTGAGGATATGCAAAAGATACTTAAGGAACATCTTGACCTTAAGTTGATTTCACCAGGAGTTTCTCCATACAGTAGTCCAGGATTCTTAGTCAAAAATCATGGAGAAATCAAAAGAGGAAAGCTAAGACTTGATAACATTCTGGAGTTCGACGGATACTATATCCCAAGCAGAGAACATTTGGTTAACTGTATCAAAGGTGTCAAGATATTCTCAAAGTTTGATTGCAAGTCTGGATTCTACCAGATTAAGATGGAGGAAGAAAGTAAAAAGTTCACAGCTTTCTCCACACCACAAGGACACTATATTTGGAACGTGATGCCTATGGGATTGGCTAACGCACCCCAAATATATCAAAGAAAGATGGATAATCTTTTCAAAGATTATTTCAGTTTCATGTTCGTATACATCGATACATTCTTATCGCATCAAAGAACATGAAGGAACATCTCAAGCATTTGGAAATATTTCCAGATGTTTGCCACAAGGAATAGTGCTTTCAGAAAAGAAGGCAGTGATTGCTACAAGATAGATTGAATTCATCTAATTGAAATCGATGAATCTGGAATCATCCTACAGCCATATTGTGGAAAAGATACAAAGATTTCCAGATATACTAAAGGACAACAAGCAGCTTCAAAGTTTCCTTGGAGTTGTTAATTTTGCTGGAATGTTCATAAACAATCTAGCACATTACATGAAGGTGTTTAGCCCATTGCTAAAAAAAAAAATGCTAAAACGGGAAGATGAACATCAAGAAGGAATAAAGCACCTTAAAGAAGTTTGTAAAAAGCTTCCAAAACTTGCAATTCCACAAGATGAAGATGAACTGGTTCTATGCACAGATGCCAGTGACTATTGGTGGGCAGCTGTTCTTACAAAAGCTACACCAAATGGCGAAGTGCCATGCGAGATATTGCGCCGTCTTTTTACGACATTGAAGCGAATCGATGGCATATCAACGAAAAGAATTCTTTGCAATGTAAAGGCTTTCAAAAAATGGCCTCTATTTTTACTTGGCTAAAAATTTACTTTAAAAATTGATAATTCAAGTGTCGAAGGCTTTTCGAAAAATAAAATTGAATCAAAACCGAAAAGACTAGATTACTTAGATGGCAAGTTCGAATGTCAATATTATGATTATGATATTGTCATTATAAAATCTCATGAAAATATTCTTGCGAGATATTTTGACATGAGATGGAAGGACGCGTTCTTTGGACGAGGTCGTTAAACGAGTAAGATATCTCAGGGAAAACCTGGAGAGTCTAGAACGAGATTTTGGGACGTTATGTCTCAATGCGTGTTGTTGGACGACTTCAATAGATCGACCGAAACTGCTTCTAGTCAAATACGAGCATGCCATTTGCTCTAGGACAATTGTTCTTAAGCGCAAGGGCCTCTCCTCCAGTTGCATCTCCCACGATGCAAAAAGGGGCGAATAGAGAATGAGGCTCTAACCCAGAGGTTATGGATTCAAGTACCATAATCACAAGTGTTATAGGTGATGCATCCCCAGAGGGTATACAAATCAAATCGAATGTTGAAGTTAAATCGTGTCACAACCCGAGTCTTCAAGTCAACCCAACACCTCCGGGGTAAAAAAGGGAGAGTTGAATTTTAGGCCACGAGAGCAAATCTAAGGTTCAAACTGACGAGATTAAGATTTCTCCAATGCAGGGTTTATCAACAACAATGAGAGAAATTAGTTACAAGGAGAGGTATTAACCCGAAAAATCAATGGTTGATATCTCAGACAAGTATCTCGTGAGCTTGGATGAAACCAGGAAGTCATCCAAACAAAGTACAGAATGATATACTTTTGGAGCTTTAGCTTCAATTTATATTGTATCACTTGGATTCCCGAAATTTCAAAATTATCGAAATGGATTGGGAAACAAATTTTGCGAGACTTGGGCCAACAATCCACATTTGGCGGAGGAGATATTCGAACTCGTATTTTATCAATGCGCTCTCGAACCAAAGAAAAAAGCTTTAATGAAGCTTTTCATTTCATCAAGCTAAGAAGACCGGATGGAAATGCTTTAAAATACATCAAGACAGCTTCACCGGAAGAAGTACCAGTGTTAGTAGGAGCAATTTCTGAAGACGAAGCTTCTACAAGGCGAGCATGGGGACTTTGGGTTTGTCTAACCGAAATGGACAAAGTCAAATATCCATTCAAGTTTTTCCAGAATTCCAAAATGGATCTTTTCTTTTGAACTCGATGACTAGATCAACAACAGATTCACAGAGGAACTTTTCGAGACAAAGACAAGAATTCTCCTGGGAGAACAAGATTCCGCTAGCAAAGAAGCTACCGGAAATTCTGTAACATGGCGCATGTTGGCCGTTGGATTGATCGGATCTGTTAGGCATGCCCCGAATAGAAAGAACCCGAGTTTGGGAAAGGATTCCGACCCAAACCCGACCGACAAGACCATGCAGCTGGAAAAGACAAGGGCCCAGCTCACAAGACGCGTTATCCTCGGGGACCACGTAAACCAAATTTTTAAAAGATTCCCCGATAAACATCACATGGGCTGAGTCACACGGGAAGAAAAGAAAAATAGCTGGCGAGACAATAATGCATGATATGACGTAAGCAGTGACATCATAAATATCAACAAGATTTAGAGTCCGCTTTTCAAGTCCGGATTCCAGTCAATAAAAGCCGAGAGTTGAAGGAAGTTGGGGACATTGAACATTTTTCTTAGTTTTCTTATAATAAATTATGAGTTAAAATTTGTATTAGCTGAGTGTTTTAAGTTTTAAGTTTTATGTATTTACGAATGCAAGCCTCATCTATGAGAGGCTAAACAAGTATTCTCCTCCCAAAAGGAGATTACCAATGTAATAAATATTTCTATAAGTTCTTAATAAAAAAGAGGCTTTCTGCTTCAACATGTGTTCATAATGTACTATTAATTCATCCCGTTTAAGAATTACTTATACGCCTGGAGTAGGAAACGAACAAGGTCTTGAATGATTCTTTCAAGGAGTTGGATAACTTGCAAATCATCTTCCCCGAGGTTGAAGTTGAAGTGAGGAGTCGTTTATCAAAAGATCCTGGGTGGCGTTAAACCATCTCACCCGGTCGTTTTCGGTCAAAGAAGGTATGAATTTTAAGGGATTTATTAATTTTACGGAAGCATGTTAGGCCTGATATGGTCGTAATGGACTATGTTCATTTTTAGTCTATAGACCTAATTTGTATACGAATTTATACTTGAAATGAGAATTTTGATTGAAGTATGTCCTGTTGAGTTTATAGGTTGGAAACTTGACATGGTCCATTTAAAACCTTTGAATAGAGACTGGATTTAAGTAGGTGTAACAATGCCACGAACAAAACATGGGATAGAAAAAATAGGGGTTTTCATTTCTCGAAAAATCCGAAAAACAAAATTGATTATGGAGTAAAACTTTTATATTTATTGATTAATGCAATAAATTTATTATTATGTAGTAGTTTACTACAAATTGGGGTTTAAAGGGACAACTATAACTATTGTTTTAGAAAGGATAAAACCTAGGGGCAAAATTGTCCATATAGGGCGAAGTGTAATGATTTTCATAGTTCAGGGGGCAAAGTGTCACGAATTAAAGTTTGGAGGGTAAAGTGTAAAAATCAGTATAGTTTGGATGGGTAAGTGTATTTGTCTCTTTTATTTTTTGTATTATTCGCAAATCATGATTTCCATAGAATTATTATTGTCACCCCTTTGGCTACATACTAAATTGCAATTTTCATTTGATTACACACGGAATTAGAGCTGGCAAGCCAGCCCAAGCCTATTGGACCTTGTTGTAAAATCGGGCCTGAGTCGGAATTTCATTGGGCCACATTTTTTTTGGAGTAGGTCTCTTGTGAGACCGTCTCACGGATCTATGTCCGTGAGACGGGTTGGATCGGGTCAAATAAAAAAAATCCACGGGTCAAAAAAAGCAACAATCATTAGTCTGCCAAAATCCGCACGGTAATACTTTTTGACCAAAAAGTAATACTTTTGAGACAATTCATACTTTTAAGCCAAAAAGTAATACTTTAACTAGAAAATGTAATACTTTTGATAAATAAAATGATACACTTGTTAATATATATGGAGTTGGAGATGGGCAGTGACTTCATATTAACAAGTATAATTTTTTGCAGTTTTGTTACTTTTGTAATCATGTACTTTTTAGAACAAAAGTTATACTTTTTGTAATTAAATGTGATACTTTTAAAAAAGATTGTATATAACTTCGTAAATAAATAATATCCGTATTTTTACTTTGAATACATATACTTTTCACTTCAAACTATAATACATTTTAGTTCAACATGTGATATTATTAAGTTCAAAATATAATATTTTTTCATTTAAACATATTAACCGTGAAGTACTTTTCACAGAAAAAATGTAATACTTTTAAGTTCAATATGTAATACTTTTTTATTTAAACGTGTAATATTTTTTACTTAATGTGTAATATTTTTCATTTCAACATGTAATACGTTTTACTTAGTGAAAATAGACTATTCTCATCCATATTATACATTCATTTTAGGGATAATTACAAAAAGTACCCTTGAGGTTTGACCTACTTATAAAAAAACCCAGCTAACTTTAAAATTTACAAAAAGTACCCCTGAGGTTTGATTTAGTGTTAAAATTAAGGGGTAATCGCAATGATTTTACAAATATGAAGGGGGATTCTGAAATATATTTCAAACTTCAGGGGTACTTTTTGTAAGTTTTAAAGTTAGCTGGTTTTTTTGTAATTAGGTCAAACCTCAGGGGTACTTTTTGTAATTATCCCTTCATTTTAAGTAATACTTTATGCGAGAATAGTAATACTTTTGCAATTATTCATAATACTTTTACGATGCACTGATACTTTTAATTTCTCTTACTGCAACCTGCCATGTGTGCATATTCTGTATGTTAACAAACAATGTCTATCAAAATCGAAGGAGAAACAACATAAAATGTTATTGAATAAGGCATACATGTATTTTACACAAATCCACTCTTTATTTTAGTGAAAATAGACTATTCTTTCCAAATTATTTATTCATTTTAAGTAATACTTTATGTGGAAATAGTAATACTTTTGCAATAATTCATAATACTTTTAGGATGCATTGATACTTTTAACTTCTCTTCCTGGATAGATGAGCTTAAATGCTGCAAAATGTTGTGTGTGCCACCACATTTCAAATACAGATTGCAAACACGCAAATGAACATGCTTTTTTGAAAATGTATCAATATACCAACATTGCAGATAACCATATTTTTAGCAAAATATATAAACTAACCACCAGTTTTATCCTAAAAACAAACAAAAGATAACCAGACATTGTTTCAGTAACACAACCATGTTTCCAGAATTCTCCATGAAAACCAATACTCCTATCAGATTTTCAGTAATTTTTTTTGCATAAAAACTAATACTTCCTAGCCATACATACAAATTTTCAAATATCCATAACTCAAAACAGACCCATTTCCAGTTCTTGGATTTCATAAAAGTTCATTATAATTACTTTCTGATTCTTGGATTTCTTCTTCTTCTTTAAATCAACTCTCTTCCTCTTCAAGTGCGCATCCATTCTCTTTTTATCCTCAGTCATTCGCTTCAAATCAACTTTCTTCAAACAAAAATTGTGAAACAAAATTACTACAAAAATTAAAAAAATGAAAGTTAAACAACTAATAATATAAAAAGTAACACTTTTCAGAAAAACATTTATACTTTTCGACTAAAACTTAGTACTTTCAGCACAAATACTAATACTTTTGAGGAAGTCTTATGTGAGACCGTCTCATTGATCTGAGTTCATAAGACGGATCCTAAACACACAAAAATACAGATTCTTTTAATGAGTATGTGTTTGGATCGAAATTTTATTTAAATATAGGAGATCCGTCTCATCGATTATATTCATGAAAAGTTTTTGTGAATACTTTTTAACAAGAGTCTAACAATTATGCACAGAACATCATAACTCTGGTTTCATAACAAGTAAATACTTTTGCACAGGCAAATGATACTTTTTCAGAAAAAAGTAACACTTATAAGGAAAATACTGATACTTTTAGCAACATGAAAAAAAACCAAAATACCAAAACCAGAAAAAAAACACACATAAGAATCACATCTAAAAACCACAAAATACAAAAACCAGAACAAAACACAGAACAGTCGCATCTAAAAACCACCAAATACCGAAACCAGAAAAAAACATAGAAAAATCGCATAAAAAAGCACAAAATTACACATAAAATCAAACCAGAAAAAAATCACACAAACTAAAACCATAGTTTGAAAATTTCAAAAAAGTGTCATATGCTAAAAATAAAAATATGAAAAACATATAGAAACACAAAAAAAAAATTAAAAACTTACATAGAATAAAAAAATTAAGTCGAAAACTTACCAGTATGAAGCCGGAGAGAATGCGATTTCGAAGTAAAATTGAAAAAAAAACTAGAGCTAAACAATAAAAGATGAAGTGCAACGAAGTTTTAGCGAGAATAAACTGGAAAAAAATGGCAATAGTGAGAGATGAAAACCTGTGGAAGAAAGACAGAGAAAAAAGAGAAAGAAGAGGAGAAAAAGTGAAAGAAAAAATGAAAAAAGAATTAATAACTAAAAAAAGCTAGGACGGGTCGGGTTGTATGGGCCGGGTCGGGTACGACCCGTCTGACAGTATATGACCTGTAGGATAGTCTCATATGAGTGTTTATCTTTTTTTTGACCCAATCCAACTCATCACGTATAATTTTGATCGGTTCTTTTGGGCTTGTCGAGCTTTGGGCCAAACCAAAATAAGCTCGATCCTTTTTGGGCCTCTAGGAATATAATGGAGCCCAACCCAACCTTATGTAAGAGCTGACGAGCCGGTCCAATTTTGGCAGCTCTAACCTAAAATAGGCTGATATAGATATTTGCTGTGGAAAAGTAAAAGGGTGTCAATATCAATCAATTTTTGAACAATAAAATAGTATTTAGAAGTTTTGAATTAAATTATAACCTGGTTTTAATTCGATAAAAGAAAATTAGAAAATTTGTGAATGGACGTTCATTATGAAGGGAGTGAATATTCAACTATATAATAAATTTTTTTTTGGAATCAAATGATTTTTTTTGAACCATAATTTCATTCATGAGAAGAAGCTTACAACTAATTACAACATCGAACGAACAATAGTTGCAAGTCCTATAGAACTATAATCCTATACATATCTAAAATAATTTTTTAAAATCTAATTGATCCGTAGGATCAGAACATCGCAACGGAGGTACTGGACAAAACACGTACCCAAGAAATATCTTGCTTCTGTCATGTATTGTAAGGTAGTGGCTCATATGATCTTCTAAACAAAATATCACATATGAGACATACTTATTAATTGAAAATAAACCACATATCGGGCATAAATAAAAACCAACTATTGGGATAAATTTATTGAGGCTAACAACAAAGAAAAAGAGGAAGAAGATGGAAGAGTAAACATGACTAGTTTTTTTTTTAAATATATTTTTTATATTCAATCTTCAACTACATAACAATTGGTAACAAATGAATATATATATATATATATATATATATATATATATATATATATAGTGGGGATTAATCCAAGCCATTGAAATATTGCAATTAAGGGTCCAGATTTAATGACTAATATTTATATTAATAATTATTAATTATAAGTAGTAAGGGCATAATAGACAAATTAAGAAAATAACCAACCACCAAGTCAAACGTTCCTAAATTATAGGAAGTGATAAACACAAAATAATGGCAACAAAATCTTACCAAATCAAACCCAATAGAGCACAAAAAAAACGGCAGACAATACCGAAAATTTCGAACCCATGTAGTCATCGTTTCTTAAATTGTAGGATGCAATTCAATACACATTGAAATAAACAACAAAATCTTACCAAATCAAACCCAATAGAGCCAAAAAAAAAACGGTAGACAATACCGAAAATTTCGAACCCATGTAGTCATCGTTTCCTAAATTGTAGGATGCAATTCAATACACATTGAAATAAATATATATATTACGGTGAAATTTCGATTTTTATACAGTGAACATGCCCTAACCGCAAAGTAATATTAAAGTGAATAAACAATATTATTTGGAAGGATTAAACACGTTCTTATCGACTTAGTATGTATACTGTATATCATCCTAAATTATTTGGAAGGATTAAATACGTTCTTATATTTTTGTATAAAATAAATGCACTTCAATACACAGTGAAATAAATATATAGTACAGTGAAATTTCGACATTTATACAATACAACGCTATTACCACACAATAATATTAAACTGAATAAACATTATTATTTGGAAGGATTAAACACGTTCTTATTGACTTAGTATGTACACTGTATATCATCCTAAATTATTTGGAAGGATTAAACACGTTCTAGTACACATTCTAATACTAATTACACAATAAAACTGAACTAATTATACATCATTGCAATACTATGCACGCAGTAAAACTGCACTAATTATACAATATTCTAATACTATATACGCAGTAAAACTGCACTAATTATACAATATTCACAAATTATTGACAACATGACTGCCCTTCTCCTTTTCTTAGACTGAGCATTTGCTTCCCCCGCCCCACTACTCGTACCGCCAATATTAAAATGCCTTTTTTGTTGTCCTCTAGCCATCTTCACAAATTAGCAACTGCAATTAAGAAGACAAAGAAAATATCATCATTATACAGTAAAATTATTCTAACACTACACAAACATTTGATGACAAATACATTAAAATTATATTATGCAACTACAATTGAAGTTAAACTATGTTGAAGACGTACACAAAAATGTACTGCAGTAAAACATCAAAATTATATTAAATAACCAATAAAACTCAACTAAGAATACAATAGAATAATATCCAGAAAAGTCGAAGTCGAAAGTCGAAAACACAAACCCAACCATGAAATTACTAGAAATCGAAATCTCCAGAAAAATCGAAGATAACTAAACCCTATAACAATAAATCCCCAACAATCAAAAGATAAAAACCCTAGAAACTACACAAAATACTTCTAAAAACATTTTCAAGATTTGGGTTAAAATTACATACCAAGAAATTAAACAATATGTGCGAAACTTACAGTTATATATGTTAATCTCACGCCCCATCCCAATGTCTATCCCACCGCCAAAACCACCACCTTCTCCTCTGCCAACACTTGCGCCAATGCCGCCTGACCCTCTGTGGCCATTTTCATCACCATTCTACCTTCAGACATCTTCATCGTGAGAGTGACGGTGAGAAGATGGAGTGTTTGGAGGTGAGAAAAAATGTTTGAAGGTGTCTGATGTTTTTTTTGGGGTTTATTGGGTTTTCGATTTGGTAAGATTTGAAGCCCCTAAACTCGGGAACCGAAAAAGAAAAATTAAAACTTACCTTCTACACTCAAATAAAAACACATTTGCTCCTAATTAAAAATCCGAAAATAATATATCAATCTGAGCCATACAAAATATCAATCCAATGGCTATAATAAATCATCACCGTCTCAAATAAGGGGGTGTCCTATTTGATCCAATCTATATATATATATGGATTTGTTCAAATGAGACCAACTCTTTTAGGTTAGTCCATAGGAACATTTATGGACTCTTGATTTAAAATCTTAAATGGTGTAGATCATTCAAGTTATTTTAGGCTAATAAGGGTATATTTGTACTTTCTATATCATCAACTTATTAAATAGGTGGGTTAATATCTTTAATTGCTATTTTTAAGGCAAATACAACCTTACCTTTTCGCTTGTCCGATTTTTAGGAGAAAAACGTATCACTTTTATACCTGGTTTTGTTTTATCATATATTTAGTTCAGTGGAATCGTATACTTAGTTCAGTGGACTTGTATACTTAGTCATGTTTTATTGTATATTTAGTGCAGTGGATTTGTATACTTGGTTTAGTGGAATCGTATTCTTAGTTAAATAAGTAGTTTAGTGAATTTGTATACTTAGTTCTGTGGATTTGTATACTTAGTTCAATGGCATTGTATACTTAGTTATATAAGTAATTCAGTGGAATTGTGTATTTAGTTCAGTATAATTGTATACTTAGTTAAATGTTTCTGTATACTTAGTAATATGTTAATGTATAGTTAGTTCAATGTAATTGTATACTTAGGTAAATGTTTCTGTATACTTAGTAATGTTTTAATGTACACATAGTTTAGTGTAATTGTATACTTAGTTAATTGTTTATGTATACTTAGTAATATTTTAATGTATAGTTAGTTTAGTGGAATTGCATACTTTTCATTAATTGTTGCATGATTCTGTTGCCAAATTTGAATAATTTGCAGGTTCTTGTGAAGAAGGGTGAGAAAGGAAAGGTGAATCGCGTGATTATGGGGACGTGATCAATAACAGATCACGTCCCTAATTTGTAGGAAACGGTTACCATATTTAGTTTCTTGATTCCTATTTACCCCTTCTAATGTATACTTTCATATGAATTGTTGTATATATTTGTTCATATATTGGCCATTGATTTATTTTTTTGATGGTGTAGATCTGGTCCTATGGTCTTACCTAGGAGGGTGGTGTCACATGATCCCCTCCATATATATATATATATGGATTGGTTCAAATGAGACCAATCCTCTTAGGTGAGACCGTAGTAACACTTTTGAGCTGTTGATTTAATTTTTTGGATGGTTTGGATTGTTCCAGTATTTTAGGTAATTTTTCCTTTTTTTTAATCCAATTAAGGGTATAGTGGTAATTGTCTAAAATGACATTGTTTTTGGAGTCATTTGACTTTTTGTAACCACATTTTATGGGGTACAATTGTAACTGCCTTATTTAATGGCGTGATTTTAGGGGAAGTTTTTTTCCAATATTAGTTTTTCGGGATCCATCATAGGTAGTGTTATTTTGCTGCTTAAATAGCTAAACGAATAATTAATTATTTTTTGTTGCATTGTTTTTTATGACACTTATTGCATAACTGGGTATAATGTACTACATATTTAGTTTTTACACACTGCATATATAACTTCTAGACAATGCATAGTTAGTTGATTTTTGCTGCATAGATCTTACCATATCTATCTCCCGCGATTTTTGGTCAGTTATTTTGCAAACATGTAAAATTAGTGCATAATTAGTATCATATTGTGTATATTTTCTGCACAAATATTGCATATTTATTGTACATTTGGTGCATAGTTAATATCTCTTTATTGTATATATTAGTTCCCCCTTGCAATACGATTTTTGTGTTATTTAACATATATGTAAAAGTCATGCATATATAGAATCATATTATTTATGTTTAGTATACAAAAGTTGCATATATTATTGGAATGTTTTGAATCTCTGATCGTCATACATACATGTAAAAATCATGCATACTTAATATTATATTCTGCATATTTATTGTATAAATGTTGCATATATAATATGCATTCTATTGCATATGCAGTTTATTTTGGTTTCTATATATATGCATAAGTAATGCATATTTAGTATCATATTATGTGTAATTAGTATACATAACTTGCATATTTAACGATGATTTAAATGGTTAATGATGATTTCTCTCGTTTCTGTAGGGTTTTGCGTGGGAGGGGAGAAGGAGATGGTGTGTGCGTGATTGTAGGAACGTGATCAAAAAATATTACATTCCATATAATTATCAATAAATATCTTGGTAGTTATTTTTGGGGTAATTTTGTGTTGCTAATTATACCCATGGACGTTTTTTTCTTATTTTTCAATGCTATAAATTTTTTCTTACATTCCATATATTTCATCGTTGAAACATATAGAATAACAATTTTCTTATATCAAAAATCAAGCAACTGAAAATGGTTGTGATACTAGGAAGAAAAAACAAAACATGATCCTTGAGTGTTGGCCTAACTTCCGAAACAAAAAATGTCACATGACCCCCAAAACAATTAACAAACCAAATATTCATTTAAAAAATCAGACAATACACTTCTTATCCACTAGAAGAGGCAACAACTTTTTTCTTCCCACCACAAAATTATTTTGACTCTTCAATGTTCTTGAGTCTCAATTCATTCATATTATCAAGTACAATAGCATCACAATACTTCATCTGCAGAGACAAAATTTGAGCAAAGTTACCCTTCGACGCCCACTATCCGAGTTCCTAGTTTCACCCCCATATAGGTCTCCATATGGCGCATCACAAATATGACACAGTCGACCTTGTTCCGAATGTCCCTCCATGCCATTGCTAATCTTGCTATTGGCGATTGTGCAATATATAAACTATCACTCATACATTTGGACTTCAAATACTGCGGAAAAAAAGCACGCTATGAAAAAAGTAAAATAATAATCAACATACACGACAGTAGAACTGTGCAAATATTTATGTTAAAACTGTGCAAAACTGAGCATATTTTGAACAAAAAAAAATGCAAAGTCTATACACAGAAAATGCAATTTTACTAAACTAATTAAGCAACATTTATGTTAAAAGTGTGAAAAATAAATTAAATTTTCGAAACAAAAAACCAATACAAAATCTGTACATTAAAAATACAATTTACTAAACTAACTGAGCAACATTTATGTCAAAAATGTGCAAACATTGAGTAAATATTTGAAAAGAAAAATACAAAATACACTAAAAATGCAAATTTACTAAACTAACTAACCAACATTTATGTTAAAGGTATGCAAACATTGAATAAAATTTCAAACAACAAAAAATGCAAAATTTGTACACTAAAAATGCAATTTCACTTAACCAATTAAGCAATAGTCCCCCTCAGCCTAGAAGTTTGCCAGGAGCCGCTCATTGTCCGTGTTTTCGCACTAGTGATCACTACCCACTCTCTTTAGCCCCGAGCGTCACATGCCCACCAGCTTCTGCTTGGTTCGTCCCCGAACCACACCGTACTAGGAGAGGTTCCGCTCTAATACCATTTGTAATGGCCCGCCTTCTAGATCGACGAATGTCCCTACAAACCAATACGAGTCTTTCCATCATACTTTGTCCTTACTCACCACCCTCTTCAGCCCCGAGTGTCACATGCCCACCAGCTTCTGCTTGGTTCATCCCGAACCACACCATATTAGGAGAGGTTCCGCTCTAATACCATCTGTAATGGTCCACCTTCCAGATTGACGAATGTCCCCATGAACCAATATGAGTCTTTCTAGCACGCTTTGTCCATACTCACGTGAACCCTGAGAGCAGCTTCCCAGGGGGTCACCCATCATGTGATTTCTCCGGGCCAAACACGTTTAACTTCAGAGTTTTTACACGAGGAGCACCAGAAAAGAAGATGCATCTTGTTGGCATTAGTAGTACCTATCAATTCTTTTAAGATCTCACCAACTGTATAGTTCCATACCTACATAGTCTCAGAATCTCCGCTTTTTCGGGTGTCGGATCGATACATTCATGTCCCCCTCCACCTAGAAAATATTTCTATTTTTGTGACAATATGTCCGTTGTAAACATTACTCAAAATCCGGTTCATTATAACCAAACTAAACATTTTGAGGTTGGACAATATTTTCTAAAAGATTGTGTATCTAAACGAAAAATTGAGATTACTTTGTTCCGTCTTAAGATCAACTCGCGGATATTTTTACAAAACCTTGGCCGCCGAGTCTTTTACTTCAATTTGAGCTCGTTTAGGCATAATGTATATTGAATAAGGTCTATGATTGTATTTTGTCCATTTTTAAAACTTAGGAATGAAAATTCACATTTTTAACTTCAAATTCGGACACAAACTAGACTGCAGAACATGTACCAGTCGACCAAGGGGTCGACCGGTCGCACCCTTGGTCAACCGGTCGCCCTAAGCAATTTATGAACATATATTGATTCTAACCGTCTTTTCGTCTATTTTTATATTTTCACACCTCTTCGCCCAATTCACACGCTTATCACTCAAAATATTTTTCTCTTGCAATTTCTACTATATTGGGCTTCTATAATGTATATATCTTCCATATTATTCATCTTTCACAATCATTGGTAAGTTTAATTCCCTCTTTAATCTCAATTGGGTTGAACCCTTGAGAACTTTGTTGGAATTTGATGAATTTTGAAATTCTTGTATTTATATGTTGAGGATTGTGTATTATGATGATATATGATTGTAGAATTAAGATTGGTGTTGATTTTTTGGTCATGGTTAAATTTATCAATGTCATATACAACTTTGATTTCACCCTATGAATGCTAAATGTTTAATAAAATGCCTCAATGAAAATTTCATCTTTTGCACGACTCTCTTAATTATCATTGATTTATATCTTTATGGTGACCACGTCTTATCCATCAAATGAGCTTCTACATATTTTCTCCTATTGATTGCCCTTACATTTTGGAATTATAAGCTTTCCTTTTAATAGCATGATATTGATATGGTTCAATGCACACTTTGATGTTTTTATCGTGCTATAGTACAAAAAATGAGAAATTAAATACAAGGTATTCATCTAAGCCTAGGCTTGCTGAGACCTATCACTTGCTTCACCACCACCGCTGTCAATACTTGAACGCAAAGAGCCGTCACCAATAGGGTCTGCGTTGACATCTTGTGAACCTTCATGATCTTCGCCAAATTATTCTTTAACCAAGAAGGTCAACACATCTGGCTCAACTTCAGCTTCGTTTTTATGCTTAGAGGATTCCAAGTTCTCATATATTAAAAGCATCAACCTTTTGAAATTAAACCGTAGAATGAACCCTTCAACCTAGCAATTTGGAATTGGCATTTCACGAAGTCGTTGAGTTCATAGGTGACAGCTTGATTAGTGACCACGACCCCAAAACTAGAAGACTTCATAAAGTCAATAGCCCCTTGCATGCGCACTTTATTTAACTTGGACTTAAATTCTTCATAACTCTAATACTCTAGCAATCCAACAATCCTCCCAGCTTCAAATGATTCCTTCTTTGTAGTGGCAAAGCTACTCTTCGCCTTAGATAATTTAGCCTTTAGCGAACGCACTAATTTCTTCAAATATTATATTTCGTGATCGTGATCATGAAGTGAGCATTCATATTCTTTTTTCAGGCCTCTCGACTTCCTCTCACTTAGGGTTGTCTTTAACTCATTTTCTACCTTTTGTATATGCT
The DNA here is from genome assembly GCA_016081115.2 of Rehmannia glutinosa. Lineage (NCBI taxonomy): Eukaryota > Viridiplantae > Streptophyta > Magnoliopsida > Lamiales > Orobanchaceae > Rehmannia > Rehmannia glutinosa. The sequence goes on from CM071926.1 coordinate 142,635,928, forward strand.
CCTCGCAAATCAGCCATTGATATTGGTAATTAGCTACTTGAAGAGTCAATTGATGGACGATGAAATATTTTGATAGAGTAAGCCAAGTGTTAGAGATTGAATTCAGGTTCACACGGAAAAAAATATCAAAAAAAAAATATTTATTCAATGAAGAAGATGGAGAATATGAAGTGAATCACTTACCGACATGGTATTATGAGAGATGCTCTTTTCAAGATGAGTAATGCCAAAACCTTGGACCCCGATTTGGTCTAACGGAAGGAGATAGTTCCTGTACAAACTGAAGCACTCTCCCACAATTGGCGAGTGAAATTCTAAACTCTTAGAGGTGATGTTCCTGTTAGGAACAACCCTCGAGTCCGAGGCTACATGATTAGGACGTGAAAAGTCACCCTTTTCAGTAGCCTGAAGGATGGCTAATAACTTCTCTCTCTCTCTTGAAATTTAGCCATAATTTCATAAAAACTTCCCGAAGGAGGACCTGAACCCGAACCTGAAGGTCTGCCTAAGGGCAAAGGGCGTGAGTTGGAGGAATTAGGAGTTTGGTCACTGCAACGAGAGTTCCCTTCACCCCAATACCTATTTTCTTTTTTCTCTCTGAAGATGGATGGATCGGGGTGTCCCTTTGGGTATCATCAACACTCTCAATAAGCAATGCGGAACCCCTAAATAGAGAATCCCCTGAGACCTCAAGTGAAGTTTCTAACCTTCACGAGGTAATGACCAAAGCTTTGGAACTTTGTCAATATGCGTCAACTCTATTAGTCCAAATATCCACGAAAATCTAGAGAGGGTGAATAGATGTTCCTCGATTCTCTGATTTTTCTTTTTCTTTTTTTCGAATAATGGATGGTGAAGCTTAATAACAGAAAAATAAGTGCCATAAATCAAAATAGACACGGTGATTTATAGTGGTTCAACTCAGCTATAACCTAATCCACTACCACCCGATACCTCGAGTGGATTTCCTAACAACTAGTTTTATTGATGAAAAATTTGTTACAACTTTGAAGAACACCAAACTCTTCCAACAACAACTGGAAGAGCACCAAACTCTTCTACACCTCGAAAAGAACCAAACTCTTCAACATAAAAAGCACAAAGCTTTTCAACCAACTAACTCTAATCAACCAAATATGTTCTTTCCAAAAGAACACTAACAACAATTTCTTGTTTTGGATGATATTACAAATACAATCAAGATTAAACTTTGAATGAAATATTACAACTCAAAAGTACATGTGTAATCAGGAAGGAAAGCCTATCATGCAATATGCGAAAGTATAGTGCTTAGGTTATTACAAAAACAATGTTGAAATTAAAGTACAATAAATTTGCTGAGATTTTCTTGTTGTGTTGTAGAATTGTGTTTTGTTTGATCCTTCAAAAATCCTCAACTATTTATAGAGAAGCTTTAAGATTTAATTTTTAACATAGGCTCCACCAATTTGAATTTCAATAGCAAAAGAAGGATCAAAAGATCTAGGAAAATAGTTAAGAATTGTTAAAGTGAACTTTGCTAATAAGTGTTGCTACAACGGATAGAATCTGCTGTCAAAAAACATATAGCGACCAGTTGCTATGTATAAATTTTCAAAAATTTAAACTTCTGGATCAAGATTTGACAAGGATTTCTATCAAGGGAGACCGGTCTCTATATAGGGCGCCTGGTTGCTATCAATACAGAGAATAAAATAAATTCACAGGTACAATTTGCTGTCACAGGTTGTTGTCCATAGAGACCGGTCTTTGTATATAGAGACCGGTCACTGTCTATAGAGATCAGTGATGGAGACTGGTGGCTATAAATACAGAGAGAAAATGAATTTTGAGTAAAATACAGGTACCGGCCACCCTCTATAGCAACCAATCCAAGCTTACATAAAAATCCTCTAATTTCAAAACTTTGGAGAACATACAGGTATTAGTCCCCCTTGATAGTGACTTTGTAAAACTTTCATGTACCAGTTGCTATCTATAGCGACCGACTGACCTCAATACAGAGAGTTCTCCAAATTTTGACAAAAGCAGAGTTCAATTAATATTTCATAAAAATTGATAAACGTGATTAAAACATTTGAAGTATTCTAAATAGTATTTTCACAACATTCAATAAAATTTTGTTTTGGTTTACAAATCAAAAATGTGAAATTATTAAAATCAAAAACAACTTTGTTCTAACAAGCTCTTCAAGTTGAAGGTCCACTTGAGATTGTACATGTGAAGGTGAAGAGCTACGGGGAGGTGAAGGCTCATGTGGAGGCGACAGAGCTCGAGGGGGCGAGGCAAGTGGCAACACTAGTTGGGGTAACCCACCTTTTTAGGCAAGTTGGGCCATCATTTTCTTGGCCACCATAGAAGCACGAACTACCATCTCTGCAAAGAAGGAAAAGCATAAGTAGAGAATATATCAATATTTATGAAAAGAAAGAAAGAAATTGTTAAAAGAAATTACCAAGGGTTCGGTTTGAGGTTCGAGGTGCGGGACTAAATCCCACAAGAGAGTGTATATCTTCAGTAATTAATTTTGAAGCCTTGAACCATCTGTTGGTTAATCGATGGGAAACAAAATTGTCATCTAAAGTAGGGATGCCCAAGGCTTTGGGGTTGAGGTCGTGCAAGTCTCCAAACTGAAGAAAACCTTCAAGGACGATCCAGAAAGGGTCAAATGAATACAACAGAGTCTTTCCAAGTGCCATTGGAAGAGAGAGGCTTATAAGTTAATTTATAATTGGGCTCAGGAGATAGGTAAAACAAGTCAACCTCTCTCGTCTTGGTGGAGGAACTTATAGAATATAAGGACCAAAAGTGAATAAAAGAAGGGTCCACATCAAAGAAACGCATAATTATGATAAATCCTATTATATGCCGAAAGGAGTTAGGCACTAACTGGACTGGGCAAACATCTAAACAAGTTAGAATATTTTCTACGTGATTGGCAAGAGAAAATCAAAAGTCTGCCTCCAAGGCCGGTATGCGAAACGCAAGGCATTGATGTGAAAACTTATCCATCATATCTTCAGAGCTAGGGGCTATTACCTCAAAATTATTGAGGATTAAAAAATCGTCTATAGATAGAAGATATTTTGTGACACTCAACCGTGGATCTAATAAGAGCCCGGAGGGTCATGACCTCATGAGTTATTTCATTGTCATAGGTGTGGGAGGTAGATCTATAAGATGACCCCGACCCCAATTCAGACGAAATAGAAGAAGACATAATTAAGAATAAGAGACCACATGAATCTCGAGGAGTGCAAATGAAGATGAAGATGAAGACGAGGAGATGCAAAAGTCACATGACGACAAAGTCGAGCCTAGAGGAAATCCAAAAGTCACAATCAACGGCTCGGTTTGTGCCTCTTTGCAATCGATGAACCAAATCAAAACTTCTTTACTTAGAAAAATAAAAGAAGTTGGGAGAGTGATAGGTGTGAGTTTTGCATGTATTTTAGGGCATATTTATGGCTATAATTGTTTATAAACATGCAATAACGTGTATGAAATGGTATATATTCGCTCTTTGTGGGAAAGATATTACGCGTTGCTCGTTTTGTAGGAATTTAACGATATTTGGAGTGATTTTGTGACAAATACGAGCATTGCAACCTAGAATCATCAAGAATCGAGCGATTACACCCAATTGGAAGCCAACTATATGGATTCTAGAGTCATAGTGATGAGTCGCGTGTCAAAAGAAGCATGGATGATCAAACAACAAGGAGATTTATCTCAAGGAACATCCAAACGCGTATGGAATTTTCAGCACTGGCAGGGTTTAGTATTTTGGCCATAACTCTCTCTACAAAATTGATATTATGGTGATTCAAGTGGCTATGGAAAGCTAAGAGAAAGGGCTACAATTCTTATGAAGACCCCGCAAGCAAATTCGGACGTTTGGGTGGCGCACGGGCAACCCGTGCGTGGACGCACGACCCGTGCGCCCTACAGAGACTGGATTATTTCTACAGGATGGCGCACGGGTAACCCATGCGTGGGCGCACGACCCGTGCGCCCTACAGAGACTGGATGTTTTCCTACGGCTTTGAGCACGGGTAACCCGTGCGTGGGCGCACGACCCGTGCGTTCTTGCAGAAAACTCCAAAAATGACAGCAAATTGACCTAGACTTCAAAAAGGGTATAAATACCACTTCTTGGGGCGCACACCGGGGAGGAAAGGTCTGGAAAAGACCCAAGAACACAAGAAATAGCTCAACTTCATCAAGGAAGAATCAAGAGAAGAATCGGGTCGAATCGGAGCTTGAGGATTGAAGATAAATCGAGAGATTATCCATTTCCCTAAGTTTTCTCATTCTTTGTGCTTTAATCTTTCATTTTAGCTTCTTATGAATATGAACAATTTGTCTATGAGTTGTTTATTTGTAATGGGTAGCTAAACATCTAGTGATTTCCGGGTTTTGGAAGTAAATTAATGAACTCTTGTTGAATGTTTTAATCTTGGTTGAAGTTATTATCTTGAAGCCTATTTGAGTACTTTGAGCTTATTCTTGTTTTATCACTTGGCCAATGATTTAACATGTTTGATATATTGATTCATAATTCGAGAGATGAGTTTCAATATTAGATCTTAAGTACTTGACACGAATATTTGCATGAATCGAGAGGTTTGTGAATATTGTGAGGACATTTGATCTTTGGTGCTTTTGGGAGTTGTATATCTATTGTTGAGTAGAGATGCTAGCAAAGATATTTCAATCTACGTTTTATATGCATCTCGAGAGGAGGATAAAATATCGTGGTGATCGTCTTATAGGTATATTGATAATAACTTTGACTTTGATTAAATCGGACAACAAGAGGAATATTAATCGAAACCATAACCCGAATCCGTTTTATTCTCTTGATAATTCCATTATTTTTCATCTTGTGTTTTTGTGGTTATTCTTGTCTTTACCTCCACAACAATCATCCAAATATTGATCGTCTAAATAAAAATAAGACTATCTTAGTTCAATACTTAGCACATTAATTTATTAGTCTCTGTGGATACGACCTTGCTCACCCTATTCTATAAACTACACCGTACACTTGTGGTGAAGCTAAAAATATAGCGAACAAGTTTTTGGCGCCGTTCTGTCGGACTAATACAATTTTTGGTGCTAATATTGCGATAGATAGAATTATTTTTAATTTAGGCATTTTTTTTATTTTATTTCATTTTTCTTTTGTAAATTTTCTCTCTACAGTGTTTGATTTGTTTCTTTGAGTTGGTATAGGTAGTGCACGAACACCCGCTCGGATGGAGAATGCCAATTATTTCAATAACTGGAATTCTTACAGTTATTGGAATAATCCTACTCCTACGTACTATTATCCAAATTGGGCGAATTACGAAGATTTTTCATATGCTCACACGGAGAATGTGATTCCAACACCATCAAGCTCCAATGTAATGAATGGGTTTACAAATGCAGAGGCAAAATCATCTTTAGAAGAAGCCCTCACCTCATTCATAAATCAATCCAATGCATTCATGAGTGAAACTAGGAGCTGCTTCATAAGGCAAGACGCAAGGATGGACAAGATGGAACAACAAGTGACAAGCTCACTAAAGAACCTAGAGACTCAAATGGGTCAATTAGTTACATTTGTTAGTGAGCAATATCAAAAGAGCGATTTTCATGCACCACTCAAAACCAACTCGAAGGAACAATCTAGTGCCATTCATCAAAGGAGTGGTACCGAATATGAGGAGCCAAGATCCTGGAAAAACAAGAAAGTTCGAACCAAACACGGATTGTGTGTCTATGGACTTTCAACTCGTGTGTGGTGCCGAAAAGAAGCGTAAACAGACGAGGAACACATGAACAAAGTGCGTGGATGCCCGGTCGGCATGCGTGATATCATAAGAAAGCTATTTCACAAAAAAACGAACACCGGTGGTACATACGCGCGTGGACAACATGAGCATAATTCAAATCAAAGTGTTCCAACATCATGACTCCAATACTTGCTTGGAAATCCCAATTATGCATTACTAGATGCAAACAATGGAAAAACAGTTCTTGACCATGATCCAAAGCAACTAATATATGCATTCAAAGGTGGTACGAATCGAAATTAATAGGCGTCAAGCTAAAGACGTTAAATATAGCGCTTGTTGGGAGGCAACCCAACGGTTTGTGGTGTGATTTTTGTTTTTGTTTGTTTTCTTTTTGTAAAAAAAAAAAAAAAAAAAAAACCTGAGTGTTGCTGTACGGCATCACGCACGGGTGACCCGTGTGCTAGGCGCACGCCCGTGCGTGCCTGGATGGAGGAATAATGTGGCTTCGGCATGAAGCACGGGCAGCCCGTGCGCAAGGCGCAAGACCCCCTTCAACTCGAGATAATATTAAGGTACAAAATTTGAAGTGATGGTTGAAGGAAGAAGTCCTAGCGATATGAGGAGATGCCAAGGAGGGCCACCACCCGCACAATGAATCAGGTAAATCCACACAATTTTATATTGAAATTCTATCTTCTCTTACGTGCGATATAATTTCATTTAAGTTTGGGGAGAGATAGTTATTTTGATATGAAATGTGTGGATTAAAAAAAAAAAAAATTGCATTTTTGTGTGTTTTCATATAGTTGCATGTAGAGCATTTTAGGTTGCATTGCATTAGAAGACGTTCTGACTTTAGCACGTTTATTGCTTTAATAGAGTTTAGAGAGTGAGTTGACCAATATTGAGATTCTCGTGCTTTATGTTGAAATTTTGTATTGTTTGGATTGGGTGTTGAGTACGAGTTGATTGAGCCATGAATAGATGATATTGAGCATGTGGATATTGAAAACATGGTTTGATGGTTTGAATTACGTATTTGCAAGCCTCAGTGAGCTTTTGAGCCTTTACCGCTTTCATCATATGCGATCTTGTTGATTGATTTGAGTGTATCATTCATGTTGTTAGAATTCTAGAACTTGCTCGGTATCTCTGTCAAGGTCACATGTTGTATGCGACCAGAAAAATGATCAAAGGCTATTTTTGTTAGCCCTTTCAAGCCTTTTGCTTACCTAATGATGATATTGAAATCCCTAGTTAACCAACTTGAGCCTATTGCCTAATTTCTTGATAGCAACAATTCAAGCCTTAACTTGATATATTTGTTACCCCATACTTGAGCGTATAGCATTGAGTAAAGGGATTGAATGAGGTTGAATGGGTTGGAATTGAAAAGTTGGATAAATTGGTTGATGGGAACAAAAGGGAAGAAAAGGAGAAGCAAAGAATGCTTTGAAAACTCACAAAAGAGTAAAAAAATAAATAAATAAATAAATAAATAAATAGCTTTATGAATGAGTTTTCTTTGAATGAACTTGGAGGTTAAGAATTGTAATGTGAGGTGATGGTGTTTTACAAAAGAAAGGGGATGGAGATAAGAAGAGTTGGTGAAAATGAGAGAAGAATTTAGTAGCATATTGAGCTTTAATGTAGATGATTTATATGCTCATCGGTCTATACGCCGAGTTTGAGTCACTCTATCCATATTTTCCTACCCTAACCAAAGAGCCTTCATTATAACCAAAAGAAAAAGTCCTTTTTGATTCACAAATTGCATATATTCTAGTGGCGGAGATATGAGACGATTTGCAAGCTTATGGTAATTCTTCAACATTGAATTGCATTGAGCGTAAACACGTCCTATATTCATGTGAGATGAGAGTATACACTTGATCTTGAGAGAAGTGATTCAAAGCATTTACCATGATTTATTTGATGTGTGCTCTATGTTAGATGTTTGAGGCTTGGTTGATTCGTTACTTGACACCTACAATAAACAATGCAAATTTTATGGAGTTGTTGTGCGTTGTACTTTTCATTACTCCCAATCATGTGTTGTCTAGTTTTAAAAGCGTTGACCGGACGGCCAACAGTTTAAGTTTGGGGGATTTTGATAGGTGTGAGTTTTGCATGTATTTTAGGGCATATTTATGGCTATAATTGTTTATAAACATGCAATAACGTGTATGAAATGGTATATATTCGCTCTTTGTGGGAAAGATATTACGCGTTGCTCGTTTTGTAGGAATTTAACGATATTTGGAGTGATTTTGTGACAAATACGAGCATTGCAACCTAGAATCATCAAGAATCGAGCGATTACACCCAATTGGAAGCCAACTATATGGATTCTAGAGTCATAGTGATGAGTCGCGTGTCAAAAGAAGCATGGATGATCAAACAACAAGGAGATTTATCTCAAGGAACATCCAAACGCGTATGGAATTTTCAGCACTGGCAGGGTTTAGTATTTTGGCCATAACTCTCTCTACAAAATTGATATTATGGTGATTCAAGTGGCTATGGAAAGCTAAGAGAAAGGGCTACAATTCTTATGAAGACCCCGCAAGCAAATTCGGACGTTTGGGTGGCGCACGGGCAACCCGTGCGTGGACGCACGACCCGTGCGCCCCTCAGAGACGGATTATTTCTACGAGGATGGCGCACGGGTAACCCATGCGTGGGCGCACGACCCGTGCGCCCTACAGAGACTGGATGTTTTCCTACGGCTTTGAGCACGGGTAACCCGTGCGTGGGCGCACGACCCGTGCGTTCTTGCAGAAAACTCCAAAAATGACAGCAAATTGACCTAGACTTCAAAAAAAGGGTATAAATACCACTTCTTGGGCGCACACCGGGAGGAAAGGTCCGGAAAAGACCCAAGAACACAAGAAATAGCTCAACTTCATCAAGGAAGAATCAAGAGAAGAATCGGGTCGAATCGGAGCTTGAGGATTGAAGATAAATCGAGAGATTATCCATTTCCTAAGTTTTCTCATTCTTTGTGCTTTAATCTTTCATTTTAGCTTCTTATGAATATGAACAATTTGTCTATGAGTTGTTTATTTGTAATGGGTAGCTAAACATCTAGTGATTTCCGGGTTTTGGAAGTAAATTAATGAACTCTTGTTGAATGTTTTAATCTTGGTTGAAGTTATTATCTTGAAGCCTATTTGAGTACTTTGAGCTTATTCTTGTTTTATCACTTGGCCAATGATTTAACATGTTTGATATATTGATTCATAATTCGAGAGATGAGTTTCAATATTAGATCTTAAGTACTTGACACGAATATTTGCATGAATCGAGAGGTTTGTGAATATTGTGAGGACATTTGATCTTTGGTGCTTTTGGGAGTTGTATATCTATTGTTGAGTAGAGATGCTAGCAAAGATATTTCAATCTACGTTTTATATGCATCTCGAGAGGAGGATAAAATATCGTGGTGATCGTCTTATAGGTATATTGATAATAACTTTGACTTTGATTAAATCGGACAACAAGAGGAATATTAATCGAAACCATAACCCGAATCCGTTTTATTCTCTTGATAATTCCATTATTTTTCATCTTGTGTTTTTGTGGTTATTCTTGTCTTTACCTCCACAACAATCATCCAAATATTGATCGTCTAAATAAAAATAAGACTATCTTAGTTCAATACTTAGCACATTAATTTATTAGTCTCTGTGGATACGACCTTGCTCACCCTATTCTATAAACTACACCGTACACTTGTGGTGAAGCTAAAAATATAGGCGAACAGAGAGTAATGATAAACCAATAAAGAGATTTTACCATTTTACCATTAAAAATAGTCCAAAAACTGACTAGGGGAGGTAAGATCCACAAAATTTTTATCGGGACACACAACATATATGACATTAGTTAAACTAAATTTGTAGTACTTTTTACATAAGACATATTATGTAATACACGTTTGTAACACTTTTTACATTATGATATTTATGTAACACTTTTGTTACACTTTATCAATATATGTAACACTTATATGCAATAGTTTTAAATAAGTAATACTCTTTAGGTATCATTGTTTTTTTGTTATTTCTTTTGTAACACAAACAAGTACCACTTTAATGAAACAACACTCTAGGTAACACTATATTTAATTAAATGAATATATTTTTGGCTATCTCAATGTAACACAAAAGTATGCTGCTTTTACTAAATAATGCCAATGATATTAAGTTAATTAATATTACAAAATAGTTAAAGACAAAAGCATCACTAAACATAAAAATTGTAGATGTCATGTAATCTAATTTTTTTTTTAATTTCTTTTTATAAAGTCTTTTGATTTTTTTTTAAATTTTTAACGAGGTAATTAATACCATCGTAATACCGATGGAAAACCCCTAGTTACATTTTTTTACTTTCTTTTAATTTTTATTGATAGAAATGAATGTCGTCGATAATATTTTCTTTTGTCTTTTGAGTAAACATTTACCAATGTAAATTGACGATGCCGGTAATTACTTACGAGTTTTTCCACTGATGAGTTATTTTATATTATTTATATAATATTTTTATTTTTTACCGTCGGAATTTATTTATTTGTCAGTAAATTAATTTTATAGTTTTTTATTTTTTATTTTTTGATGAAAAATAAAATAGTCGATATATTTATTTTAAATGTAATTTTTAATTTTTAAATTTTTTTCATGTCCTTTAGTATATAATATAATATCATTTTAATACATATATACTATATAATATAATTTTTAATACATGTATTGTATAATATAATCTTTAATACATATAGTATATATTATCTTTAATTACATAAAGTATATAATATAATTTTAATACATAAAGTATATAATATAATCTTTAACCTATAGATATAATATAATTTTAATATATATATGTGCCTATATATAAAACAAAATAATTTTTTTTTATAAAAATTAACTTAGCTTACTGGCAAATTGTCACATCCACATATAACAGGTCTTGGATTTGATGCTTTTTGGAAGCAAAAACTAAAGACATAGCGCACGAAAATGTGCTACATAAGATTCCTATTTTTTTCAAAGTGTTACAGGCAGAAAAATGGTACGAAAAATTGTTACATAAGATTCATATGTAACACTTTAGAAGTATTTTTTCAAAGCGTTACAAATGGAAAATTTAATATAACACTTAGAAAAGGTGTCACTAAAAGCTAGTAAAAGGGATACCTTAGACTATAGGTAGCCCGAACAAGTGCATCACCATAAAAAGTGCTATCTATTGTCTAATAACATTTTATGGCTATTAGGTAATATGTATTGGGTATTACCTTATGTCACTTATATTATAGCGAGAACCGATTCGACCCGACCCGACTCATACGACTGAGCACCATTGATTCAATGACAATAGGCCTTCCAGATGACGCCATGTGTAAAGTGATGCAAGTACTAATTAAGAGTATTTATAAATAGTCAGACACACATTCCAAGAAGGTTAATTTTTACTGTTCACAATAATTACTTCATTGCCTTACTTTATTTACCTCACAACCCGAACTAACTTAAGCATCAGAGAGCCTTAGCTGGGGTGTAAGTCCAAGAGGCTACGATAATCTAGAGGGGGTAAATAGATTATCTCTATTTTCTTGATTATGCCCTCCTTTTCGAATCAAACAAGCCAAAACAAGAATAGAGGTGCGAGAAGTAAACAATACACGTCGATTTATAGAGGTTCAACCCACCTAGGGCCTAATCCTCTACCACCCCAGTATCTTCGGGATGGATTTCAAAAAGAAAAAAGATTTTATTAATTACCACAATTAATACAACAACACCTTACAACACATCTTTGGAGATTACCACAATCTCACTTAAAGATTACCACAATCTTCAACGGCACCTTGTGAAGATTACCACAATCTTTCGACTTGAAGAATACCAAATTCTTCAACACCTCATAGAGCACCACACTCTTCAATAAGAAGATCACCACAACCTTCTTGCACCTATCACCTAGATCATCCAAGTGTGTTCTTACCACAAGAATACTCACAAGGATATCTTGTGTTAAATGATGACAAATTCAAGATTATAACTCGATAATGAATAATACAATTTTGTGTGCAAGTGTAATTAGGAAATAAGCCTAGACATCAAGATGTGAAAGTGTAAGACCTTAGACAATTACCCCAAGAATATAGACGATGAAAGAACAAGTGTTTGCTTTGAATGTGTCTTGTTGTGTTGTATCACAATTGGTTCAATTGTTGCTTCAAATCTTCCTCTATTTATAGGAGATGATTCATCAAGGATAGGCTCCTCTTGGGGATTGAAAATCTATAGAAAAACACAATTAAAATCAAGAATATAGCTATTAGAAAACAATCTCACAAATTAAGGAAGAACTGTATGCTGTCAACAACTAGAATTTTGTTGTCAAAAAGGAAGGGCGACTGTCGCGTAGAAATAGACGTTGAAAAGAAAAAAATCTTATTTTTACACAGGGCGACCAATCGACGGGGGGTCCGACCAGTTTGCGACCCTTTGTTGGACCAAATCGAGTGCCTTAGAAATTGAGTCCAGTGAGTTCTGTCTTGAGAAAACATTCCCAGGTACCGGTCGACGTGAGGTCGACCGGTCGACCACAACGGTCGACGCCCAAGTCGACCGGTCGACTTCTTCAATTAAACTTCCGTTGCTCTTTTTGTTTCAAAACACATCTTCTAGTACGGGTTGCCCTATAGGGCGACCGGTCCAACGCGAAACGGAAGTGTTGTCCAATATTTATCGAAAATAAATTCAAGAAATATTCCGAAAAATTAGTAAAAATATTTTAAGACAATCGGGAGTATTTGGACAACATTTTCAAACATTATTTTGGTGTAAAAACCTTTAAAAACAAAATCATCAAAATCATGATAACAACATTTATCAAACAATCTCCCCCTTTTTGATGATTACAAACCAAAACAATTTTAAGAAATTTTAAGAGGTCGGTTTTAAAATCAAAAACGATTTCCCGGTAAAATATAACTAGCCGTTTGAAGCAACCAATTATCCAACTAAAAAGGCCACAAGGAAGGGAGTAAAAAGCCACAAGGAAGGGAGTAAGGATTTTCAAAATATTTAGCAAAAGCTCCCCCTATCATCATGCATATCAAGATAAACAAATGAGCAACCATACAAAAGCTAAAAGCTTAGCTTTTACTATGTAACCCAAAGAATCACGAGCTTAGAAGCTCCCCCTGTCAAAGATAACCATAAAACAAGTATCACAAGTCCAAGATATATCCAATGGACTAATTTCTATCCAAAGCTTTTGGCTTAGAATAGCCATAGCTTATAGCTTCTTTCGCGAGCTTATTTTAGCTATTATGAGCTAATGAGATTATAACCTATTCCTCCCTCTTTGGAATCATCAAAAAGAATGTTGGCACAATAAAAACATCATATTATCATATCAAAGTGTGCAAATATATCGAGCTATAAAATTTTGAGCTTCAAGTCCCAAAGGTTAAGTAAATAATTGATCAAATGACTTATAAGGTTTCTAAAAGCTCTTTTGAGTTGCAAAATATGATCTCTATAAATATGTAAGCCTTTTAGAAATGAGAGAATCATGAGGGTGATGAATTTTTATTTGAAGCATTTTATCGAACACTTAGCGGGCATCAAATAATAAAGAAGGTGTGTAGCCCTTTGAAAATTTTTAGCCAAGCCAATTTATCATCACCAAGTTGCAACAAAACATCATACAACCAATTTCTCAAGGATATCAACAAAATACCAAGATATAAACATATTCTCAAGGGTTTAACCCAATTGAGATAGATCTATCCAACTAAGCTAGATAAACAAAACATTACAAATGCCACCAAATAAAAATTAAAAGAACCAGTTTTACCATCAAGTACTTCATACCTTTCATCCAAAATATCAAACAATGCCATTATGCATAAATAAGAGTATTTTTACCATCAAATACTCCATCAAGACCATAGTCAATAATTACTACTAGCACTCTTGCTAGTTCATCCCCTTAAAAACAAACAATCAAATTTCATTAGTGCAATAGAGTTATTCAAAATAGTTCATTAGAACATAAGAAGAAAAGACATGTAAAATAAAGCAAGAAATAGCAATAAAGTCGTCAATCTTTGTCGGAAGAGAAGCACACATTTGGGAGGAGGTCTTTGATGAATTTCTTCATTTCCGAACCGACTTTTTCAACTTAGAATTTTCTTGACTTAAGGCTCATACCGAGCTTCATGATAGAGCCTTTGTTCGTCGAGTTGGGCTTGAAAAGATCCCCGAGAAGGTTGGGCACCAGTATTATCCTCCGGATTGCCTTGTTCTTCACCCAAAGCCATTTTTTCGATTCCCTCATCATCAAAGATATCATCGGGATTTTGGGACGAAGATCCTTGGTGTCTCCCCCTTGCCATCTTTGTAGGGCGAATAGGCATACTGTTACACATTCGAACAATTTGCAAAATATTATCAATATCGAAGTCATTATGAATCATCTCCGAATTAAACCCCGATGATGGTAAACCCGAATGCTGAGAAGTTTGCAAATCCAATTTCCCATAGCAAACTTCTTAGTCCCTTGCGTAATAGACTCAATGATGCATTGAATTAAAATTGCACCAAAGTTGAGCAATTCCCTTTTTGCAATTTTATAAGTAAAAAAGAAGTCCATATTACTCGGCATTTTCCCAGATTTTCCGCAAATGCAATATGCTACAATTGTGGAAATAATTCTATGCTCAAGAGACATAGCCAACAACGAGTATTGCGGCCAAACGCCCAAAAAGACCTTAACATCTTCCAATGAGACACCAAACATCTCATAATTCCAATTAGTGCACCCAAAATAATCCCATCCTCCTTCATGAACATGCAACAACCGACATATATCGTTCGGAGTCCATCTAAAGTGATGACCTCTAACAAATGAGTTCATAGCAACGGGTTTTCTTTGATCGTCATACTCAATCCACAAGTTTGCATAACAATGTAAAATCACATTATCATCATATAGAACAAAAGGATGCTCCCATAAATACATCCATCCTTGATGCTCAAAAAATTCCCGAATAGTCGGATAATCACCCGAAAAAGTGCCAAACCGATAAATTTTTGTACGCGCAATCGACTTACTACCCAAGTCCAAATTATCATAATACCATTCCGCATATTTATTGATAAAATTAAGCACATTTGCAGAACGAGGAGCTTGAGGGATAAATGATTTCTTACTTTTGGCCCAACAACAATTTTTGAGCGAGATAGTGCCGCGAAGCTCGGCGATTTGGGGCCGGGTAAGTTGGGGATTTGATTATCGTCATGCTCTTGAGCTACGTTCCTTTGGGTAGCTCTAATTTCGCGTTGTTCGGCCTCTTCTTGACGATTTCCCGAAGTACCCTCTCCAGCCCTTCTATGCTTGGGATTGGGATTTTGATCGGTAGAATTCCTTGGAGGTGCCATGAATGTATGATTCTTGCAAAATAGAGAGGATTAGCAACAAAAATCACAAGATTTGGTGAATATTTGAAGATTTTAGGGGGAGAGGAGAGTGAAAATCGCGCCTAGGGTTTAAAATATTTGTGTTCTATTTTAGGAAGAGAACAGACGGGTTTTGAAGGAATAAAAAGCACCAGGGCGACCAGTCGGAGGGCTGTGCGACCGGTCAGCCCTCCCTTGACCGTCCCCTGTGTAATTTTGCAATATACAGAGTTTTCCAAAATACGATTTTTCACCCCAAAAGTTTTAAGAACTTTCAAAAAGATAATTATGGACAATATCCAACATGTACGGGCCAAGAGTAAACACAAACTCGTATGAAAACACCATTTTATTGGTACTCAAGTTGAATTTTGATAAATCCTTTTTCATGCAATTAATATCCTCAACAAGAGTACTATTTTCTTTTTCAAGGATTCTAACCTTATCAAGTGTGGTGGTGTGAGCACATGAAAGTGATTCATAGAAAGAAAATAAATTATCCTTGTCATTTTTCAAAACATTGAATTCCTTTTTCAAATTTTTGTATTTAACAAGCAAGCTTTGGATTTCATTTTGAAGGTCATCAAAATCATTTTGCAAATCACTATAATCATTTTGTAATTCATTATCATAGGAAGTAGAAGGTTCAAAACTTTCCTCATTTTTTTCTTCGAAGCCCATAAGACATTGTTCGTCTTCTTCGTCGTCGGAAGTTGTAAGAATCTCATCCCATGTTGTTGGGTTTGATGTTGTATCCATTTGAGAAGTAGATACTTTTGAGTTGCTCCTTTTATTTGCATATACTTCTTCTAATTTTCTCCATACTTCATGTGCCGATTTAATTCCTACAAATATGATCATATTTCGAAATGGTAAGTGAACAATAAATAATATAAGAGCTTTACCATTTAAGGACATGATTTTCTTCTCTTCATCATTGAGCTCCTTGAGGACTTTGGAGGTGTGAGGTGTATCTTTCATCGGAATAGATTCTCCATTGATGACCGTGTTCCAAATAGAGAACCCACAACTTTGTAAATAGCATTCCATTCTTTCCTTCCAAAATATATAATTTTTGGAATCAAATAGTGGTGGCTTGTTGGTGGAGGCGCCGATGAGGAAGACTTAATTTGTAGCCGATAATCGTTCCTCTTTACTCGCGATGTGGAACGAGCTTGCCAAAGAGTTTGGCTTTGATACCACTTGTAAGTCCAAGCGGCTACGATAATCTGAAGGGGGGTGAATAGATTATCTCCATTTTCTCGATTATGCCCTCTTTTTCGAATCAAACAAGCCAAGACAAGAATAGAGGTGCGGGAAGTACACAACATGCGTCGATTTATAGAGGTTCAACCCACCTAGGGCCTAATCCTCTACCATCCCAGTATCTCCGGGATGGATTTCAAAAAGAAAAAAAGATTTTATTAATTACCATAATTAATACAACAACACCTTACAATACCTCTTTGGAGATTACCACAATCTCACTTGAAGATTACCACAATCTTCAACGGCACCTTGTGAAGATTACCACAATCTTCCGACTTGAAGAATACCAAATTCTTCAACACCTCAAAGAGAACCACACTCTTCAATAAGAAGATCACCACAATCTTCTTGCACCTATCACCTAGATCATCCAAGTGGGTTCTTACCACAAGAACATTCACAAGGATATTTTGTGTTGAATGATGACCACAAATTCAAGATTACAACTCGATAATTAATAATACAATTTTGAGTGCAAGTGTAATCAAGAAATAAGCCTAGATCTCAAGATGTGAAAGTGTAAGACTTTAGGCAATTACAACAAGATTATAGACGATGAAAGAACAAGTCTTTGCTTTGAATGTGTCTTGTTGTGTTGTATCACAATTGATTCACTTGTTGCTTCAAATCTTCCTCTATTTATAGGAGATGATTGATCAAGGATAGGCTCCTCTTGGGAATGAAAATCTACTGAGAAAAATACAATTAAAATCAAGAATATAGTCATTAGAAATCAATCCCACAAATTAAAGAAGAATCGTCTCATTGCCAACGACTAGAATTTTGTTGTCAAAAGGAAGGGCGGCGGTCGCGCGTAAAATAGACGTTGAAAAGAAAAAAATCTTATTTTTACACAGGGCGACCAATCGACGGGGGGTCCGACCGGTCGACCCTTTGTTGGACCAGTAGAGTGCCTTAGAAATTGAGTCCAGGGAGTTCTGTCTTGAGAAAACATTCCCAGGTACTGGTCGACGTGAGGTCGACCGATCGACCACACCTGTTGACGCCCAGGTCGACCGGTCGACCTCTTCAATTAAACTTCTGTCGCTCTTTTTGTTTCAAAACTACATCTTCATGTACGGGTTGCCCTATAGGGCGATCGGTCCAACACGAAACAGAAGTGTTGTCCAATATTTATCGAAAATAAATTTTAAGAAATATTCCAAAAAATTAGTAAAAACATTTTAAGACAATCGGTTGTATTTGGACAACATTTTCAAACATTTTTTTGGTGTAAAAACCTTTAAAAACAAAATCATCAAAATCATGATAACAACATTTATCAAACATGGGGGTCATCCCAACTAGCCTAACGTGTGTTCTGTTTGAGATCATCCACCTAAAGTACCTAAAGTGGCCCTGAACGTGAGTCTTAAGAGGTAGCTTCAAGTACACTAATTTGTTTGGTCAAAACAAATGGAAATAGTTTTTTACTTGAGTAATTTTTAGTACAATAAAGTTCGCTCTCAACTTTCTTCATATTACTACAAAAAATTAAAAAAACATAATTATAATTCTATGATTTTAGATATCTGGAAAATTGAGTGCAGTTGCTAGAGAAACAAAAAAAAAAAAACAAATTGAATGCCATTAATAAATAATGGAAACAAGTATAAGAAATAATTATTGCTCACAACAAATTAAAATAATTAAAATAGTAAACCCGACATTGCATCGCGTAAATTTACCTCGAACCACAAGCTAGCATGGCGTAGTAACAAGCTATGATGTTTATATGAGGATTTTCGAAATGCACAATGGCGAGCCAAAAGTCCCTAACAGGGTGGCCCGATAAATGAAAATGGGGTGGGCCGGATAGAAAATCCAATAAAAATAATACAAGTTATAATTATTTTTTTATAAAATTTGTCACTAAATTTTTATTTTTAAAAAAAAGTGGGCTTGGCCAGGGCCCAGGTTGGCCCAGCCCTTAATCCACCAGTGGAAGCAGATAAACTTTTCACAACAAAACCGACTCTCAGGTAGCGATTGGATATGAAAGAAAAAATTCATTTTTATTCCGCTAGAGAATTTTTTTTAGCCAACATGCAATTGTTTATGAAAATTTTCAAAAAATACACTATCACTTTCGTTCACTTTTTCTCTTATCAATCACATCTTCACACTTTTTTAAAAATAACTAATCATTAGTACACATCATCCCACAAATTGTACTATTCACCCACTCACACATTTCTAACTACCAATCTTTACATTACTATTTTTATATCAATTTAACTTTTATCATTACTTTTTCATCCCATATCCAATCACACTTTCAAAATTCATCTTTTTACTTCCAATTTTTTCACTACAATTCTCTAGCAAAAAAAAGAAAATCAAAATGAAAACATCTCCAATCGTACTCAGTCACCCATTTTGAGATTTTCGAAGTATCTCCATAAAGATTGGAGCTTCGAAACTGTTGGGGGCAAAAATATCCTTTTATTATTAATATAAAATTCAATTTATATATTGATTTAATCACATTAATTACCTATTAATTAGTGGGCTATAGATAGAATAACTCATCCCACAGGGTCCGGATCCGGCCCACGTGCCATTTTCTCCTACGCGCCCCATAGGCCTGCCACCCTAGTATATAAAGATCCTTCCGCTTCATTTATAAGTTAATCTCTCATAATCTTAATTAACTCATATTCAGCAAGACGGACGGCCACATGGAAGATCGGGGCCCAACCCTCCTCCTCCTGGAGGGGTGCTGCCCCAACCGCAAGCCAAAAGGTGTCGCCCGACGAAGAAGTTCGCCTAACCTGGGAAGCCCTCCAAACCTTGCTTGATGAAGTTGCTCGGAATGCTCTAAGGTACCAAGCCGTGGCTGGAACCGCTGGGAGATCGCCCTGGGATCGCCTGCAACTGAAGACCCTGACTTGGGAGGCCAGGGAGGAAAAGATGAAGGTCGCGGCGAGAATTGTGAAGAGCCATCACTTGCTGAAAAGTCCCAAGCAGTACAGGCCAGCTATGCCAACTTGAGGGCTAACACCCTGATGAAGAGTAGTCCATTGGCCCCTGCCATCTTGACCGAGCCACTACCCTTGGGTATCAAGATCTCCAACTTACCAAAGTGATAGAACCGAACATCCCCAGGAGCACTTAGACAAATTCTACGCAAAGGCGTATTTGTACGACATGACGGACGTCTCCAACTGCAAGGTGTTTCACACCACTCTGACCAAGCGAGCGCTTACTTAGTTCAACCAGGTAGGATCATTTTCTGGGATGGACAAACTTACCAAAGCCTTCATGCAATAGTTCTTCACTAATTGGAAGTATCCCAAGACCATCACTCACTTATTCTAGGTAAGCAGAAATAATTGGAAATGCTCTGAGAAATCATGAAGTGGTTCATGTAAGCCGTCAATAAAGTCGCTAATGTCCAACACGAAACTTTTGCTGGAATCTTACAGCAAAACCTCCATCAGGGCCGACTGAAGGAATCTTTGGCCGAGAAACCTCCCTCCACCCTGTAGGAGTTGTTGAGCCGAGCAGAAAAGCACATCCAGATGGAGAAGTCAACCAAACCAGAGCCTAGCGCTAAGCGCATTTCCAGGGAAGATGACAAAAATCAAACCCAGAAGGACCAAATGAAGGACTATGTCATGAACTTCACCCATCTGAATGCACCGGTGACTGAAGTATTGATCGTTGCCCAGAGAAAAAGAATCATTGATCCAGCTAGACCATTGAACAATAACTCCGCGAGAGCACATCCAAATTTATACTGTCACTACCAAAAGGACAAGGGGCACACAACCAAGGATTGTTTCCTACTGAAAAGAGAGACTGAACGACTCATCCAGGAAGGTTACTTGAAGGACTACGTGGACCAAAGCAAATTCCACCATGACCCCAGGCCATGCGAAGAAGAACTCTATGGGTTCAGCACCGCCCAGATCCACATGAAGATGAAAGATGTGATACTCACATAGCCGAAGCCAATATGATTTTCGGAGGACTGAAGGGCACCTTCCAATCTTCGGAAGGGCTCCGCCTTTAGGCCACACAAAAACCACTCTGCCTTAGAAGCCGCAGATCTCGTTAGATCCTGCAAATACAAGTTCTCCCCCACTATCCAACAACTTTCATATTTTTACTTGCTTTTAATTTATTTCTGCCCCAGAGGCATTAAACATTATTATCTCTGTTTTCAGCTTATTTTTATACACATGACGTAAAACTTTGTTGCTTTTTATGAATAATAAATGCAAATTATGGCTTACTTTTACTTCTCAACTATGATTACTTGTACGCAGTTAATTGCCAATCACAACCATAGTTTATGACCATCAGGGCGCTCTCCTCAACAAAACGTTTTCTTCTTTCGGCGCTCCAAGATGGGAGGGGTCTCCTCATGGGGATCCTCACGATCTAATCGAAACTACTTAAACCTTCTACAGTGCTCCCGGAGCGTAGATGTCTCATCATAGGGATCCTCGTGATCTAATCAGAATCTTAAACCCCCTCCGAAGGGGAGGGGTCTCCTCATGAGGATCCTCACGATCTAATCAGATACTAAAACCCCCTCCGGCACTCCCAAAGAGGAGGGGTCTTCTCATGGGGATCCTCGCAATCTATCAAAAACTTAAACCCCCTCCGGCACTATCGAAGGGGAGGGGTCTCCTCACGATCTAAATGGAACCTTAAACCCTCTCCGACTCTATCATAGGATAGGGGATCCCTAATAAAGGGGTCCTCATATCCCCCCTTTGGCGTTCTCGGAGGAGAGGGGCTCCCTCACGAGGGGGTCTGCAAAAACTTTGCCCTTTTGGCATTCCCAGAGGGAAGAGGCTCCCTTACAAGCGGGTCCTCATAAACTTCCCCCTTTCGGCATTGTCGGAGGGGAGGGGCTCCCTTACGAAGGGGTCCTCATAAACTTCTTCCCTTCAGCATTCCCGAAAGGGAAGGGCTCCCTACAAGGGGGTACCTCATAAATTTTCCTTCCACCGGAGCTCCCAGAGAGGATGGGTGCCCTACAAGGGGTCCTCATAAATTTTTCCTCCTACGGCTCTCCCAGAGGAGAAGGGTTCTCTCACGAGGGGGCCCTCATAAATATATCCTTCTCCGGAGCTCCCGTCGGTGTAGGTCTTCTCATAAGGGATCCCCACAAATATACGTCAAATAAATGTGTAATGAAAAGAAAACAAAAAATACTAACAAATGCGCGGAATGAATGAATGTGTAGTCAAAAAAATAATGGAAGTAAGGGCTTCAGAAAGGCGCTCCCTAAGATCTGGAAGAGCGCCCCCTCCCAGCCATGGAAGGGCGCCCTTAGTCTCCAGAAGGGCGCTTCCTCCGGGTCATGGAATGATGCCTCTTGAGTTCCCGAAGGGCACCCTCCGAGCTGCAGAAGGGCGTCCCCTAGTCTCTGTACAAACATCTCCGATCATTTTAGAAAAAATACGGCTTCCTCCTAGATGAAGTAACCATCTCCACACAAAATGTAAACAAGTCCCCAAGAACAAGGAATCACATGCAAACACTATGAATAAAGTGCAAACATGCATAAGGAAAAACATGAACATAAGCATAACAACGAAGTGATAGAGCAACATCTGGTCACTAGGGAGCAATGAAACATCTCAGAAGAATAACAAGAAAAAAATCCAAGTTCAGAAAGCGATTCCTAATTAGATGGGCTAAAAACAAAGGTCGTCCAGGCCTGTCAAACTATCACTAATCAAACATGGTGTTAAGTTGGATTTTACCAACAAATTAGGTATCCTAAACTTGGAAATTGTGTTATTTTTGATTGGATTGAGTCAAAATTATTGTTGATATTATATATAGAGTTGTAATAGGTATTAAAGCATCAAGAAACGGACAAAAAATGGTGAAAAATCAGCCACGCCGATGAAAGAACTGAAAATAAATCCAAAGAAACTGATACCACAAAGTGTACCACGGTACACCCTCCAAAATGTCACCTGTACCGCGGTACATATTGTGAGTACTGCAGTACACAGTGCAATTTTATTGTGTACCGTGGTGCAATATTTTCCTATCGCGTTTCAACCCAAGTTTCACCTGCTCTCTACCGCGATACATTTAATATCTACCGCGATACCTATCAAACATCCTTCAACAAAACTTCAACTTTACACAACGAGAAACCATGAAAAGTCTCCATTATGCCAAAGAAATGTTAATTAGCCGGAAGTGAAGAAGAAGACACCAAAGTACACATCAAAAGAAGAAAGTAATGGAAAGCATATGATGATGGACAACAAAGAACCCATTTGACAACAAACTCTTATCAGTAGGAAGAAAGGAAATGTTCTGCTATAAATAGGTTTCAATTGAGTAGCAAAAAACACCCCAACACTGGGGAGACCTGTGAGTCATCTGATACAGAAAATATAAGTAGATGAAATTCAATTGGAGAGAACGCAGCGGAACAAGAAAGGAACCAAATTAATTCTCCAACAAATCCTTGGAAAATTCCCGATCAAATATAAGTTCTTTCTTCTTCTTCTCTTTCTTTCTAGCATAATTCATGTATTTATTTGTATGTATCAAACTATTTCTGTGAATTATTTCATAAGTTAATTAGATATTCTAGGGGCTTGATGTAATCTTGTTTGATCTTGTGTTTGATTTGTAGATCTATTTTATTTTATGCAATTCATGGTTTATTTGTGTTATTTGTATTAATTATATCTTGATTACGTGATCATTAATCTTTGATGCCTGATGTGTTATTCTAACATTCGAGAGAAGAGATTTAGTAACAAATCTAGAATAACACAACAAAGGAAATTATATATTCGAGAGAATTATAAATCCTTTGAAGTTGTTGTAGAAATTGCACTGTTCTATTTAGAATTATAATTGTTTAGATTTTTATAGAGATATCGAACTATTGTTTTATAATTTTAAATCCCTAGACACTCGAGAGAGGTAGTTGGTTATGAATTTTAACTTATAAACCACTGTTTGAGATAGATAGATTGTTAATCAAACATATGTGATAACCATATGAAATCAACCTCTAGAATAATTTTCCCGTATATTTAGATATTTTTATTTTTATTATTTACATTTAGTTATTCTTAGTTATATATCCACAAATCCACCTATATTGATCAGTCAAATATAGCTTATGTAGTTTATATTTGGTACTCACACACACATTCCTTGTGGATACAATAACCCCACTCATTACACTATATTAAAACTTGAAAACCGTACACTTGGGGTTGATTCATGTTTTCGGCACCATTGTCGGGAACATGATGGGAACCAGATTAATTCTTCATCAAATTCTTGGAGAATTACCGATCAAATATAAGTTCTTTCTTCTTTTTCTCTTTCTTTCTAGCATAATTCATGTATTTATTTATATGTATCAAATTGTTTCTGTGAACTATTTCATGCGTTAATTAGAAAATTCTAGGGGCTTGATGTAATCTTGTTTGATCTTGTGTTTGATTTGTAGATCTATTTTATTTCATGCATTTCATGGTTTATTTGCGTTTTATATTAATTACATCTTGATTACCTGATGATTAATCTTTGATGTCTGATGTGTTGATCCGACATTCAAGAGAAGAGATTTAATACCAGATCTAGAATAACACAATATATGAAATTATATAATCGAGAGATTTATAAAAGTTGTAGAAATTCCACTGTTCAATTCGTAATTATAATTCATGAGATTTTTATCGAGATATCGAAATATTGTTTTATAATTTGGAATCACTAGATACTCGAGAGAGGTATTTGATTAAATTGTGAATTTCAACTTATAAACCATTGCTTGAGATAGATATATTGTTAATCAAACATAAGTGATAACAAGATGAAATCAACCTCCATAAATTCACCAATTATTGATCAATGAAATATAGCTTAGGTAATTTATATTTGGTACTCACACACAAATTTTTTTGTGGATACTATAACCCTACTCGTTACACTATATTAAAACTTGACAACCGTACACTTGCGGTAGATTGTGTGAGTGTTTTTACTTCTAACAAGGTTTTGGCGCCAGTGCTGGGGAATGTGTTTTGTGTGATATCAAGGTCGATTGCCTAGTTATAATTTGACTTTTTTTATTTTTATTTTGGTAATTTCTTTTTATTGAAGGCACATCGTTGGATGAAATCATAATTTATTCATATAAATGGCCAACCGATGATGCTACGGGGATTTTTGGAAGTTAAGGAGTGAACTTCTTTGTTCCTTATTATCCATCTCAAGAAAATATATGGGCCTATGAAATTGCAAATCATGAACTCTCTTATCAGCCACAAAAGATTTGTCTAGCTTGGAAGAAACATTTTATCAATTTTTTCCGACTGTGAGGCAAGAAGACAACAAGTTGAGATAAAATGTCAGTCCAAGTTGGAAGAAATTTTTGCTCAGTTTATCGTAGAGAGTGACAAGACATCGAGAAATTGAGGATATAATACTATGTAACGGGACAAGATTTCAACAAATCGAGATTAAATGTCAACATATATCAACATCACTTCAACAAAGATTGACCAAAGTAATGCTGAAGTGTTGACATCATTCTTGGGACCTTATGAGTAGAAAATCATGAACATGAATTACCCATTAAGAAAAATATGGACATCCTTCAAAATTTGGAGGATACATTTGAGGAGTGCAATCCGTTCTCACAAGAGGAGCCACCTCAAATTAAATCAGGGAGTTTTTCTATCTCCCAATCAATTGAAAATCATTTTTTTGATAAAAATGTGCCCACTCTAGATGTAAGCTTTAATAAAAATTATCAAATTTTAAGAAGCATACATTAAATGGAACAATGCTTAAAAATGGTGATCAATTCACATGCTCTACAGATTCATTGATATTTAATATAAATAAAGATAGAAATATCTTTACCATGATGAAAAACCATTTTTCATTGTTAGCTTATTTGCAAAATAACCTCAAAATGATCCTAAATAATCTAAGTCTTACATATACTAAATGATCGCCTATGTTATTGGAAAATACCAAGACATGGCATGACCGACACTTATTTTTAGATCCAGGTTGAGTAAAACAATCGTCTGGCTGAAGACTATAAACTTAGTGCTTTTCCGGAGACAACCTGAGGTTTATGTGATTTGTTTAAATTGTTTGTGTGCGCGTTTGGGTTTCCGATAGTTAATAGGGTAATTTTTCTAAAAATATATCTATTTTTTATTTTTATAAAAAAAAACTGACTGCGACACAACTGCACAAGCTCTGTGTACCGTGGTACACACCAAGTTTGTATGGTACATGGTTGTACCGGGTTTAAAAAACAACCGTGTTTTTATTAAAAAAATCTCGAACACGATCGACATGGTCGTGTCGAATAACTCCCCACTTCCAGAGGACAACACGACAGGCCCATGTTTTTCAAACATGGCCATATCGTATTTTTATTTTTATTTTCATTTTTTATTAAAAATGTTTTTAAAAAATAATGTACTGCGGTGCACAACGGTGTAATGTGGTACATGAGTGAGCCAAACAATTGTACTGCGGTACATGAGTGAGCCAAACACTTGTACCGCGGTACATAAGAGTTGTACCGTGGTACAACCTATTTCATTAAAAAAATATTGTGTATTGTATAGACCCATTTCAGCTCACTCGGCAGACTCATGCCAACACCTCTCTCCCCATTCAAATTTCTTCCCTAAAATTCCAACTTAAATACGGACATTTTTTTTTCTTTCTTCTCGGATTAAACACGTTACAAGGTAATTTTCTTCCCTATTTTTCTCAAAATTCATGTGATTGTGTAGAAAAATTTCCATTTGAAGCATATGAACTCTAGTTTAGAAAATTTGATTTTTCACCAAATTGTGCTTTAATTGCTTATGATAATTAGTGAATCGTGATAATCTAAAATTGTTGAGCATATATGATTGAATGGTTGTGATTTTTTTGGGCTTAAACACTTTGAAATTTCATAAATTCAAATTTTCTAAATTGGTGCAGACAAGGTGTTCGATAAAATACTTCAATGAAACTATTTGATAAATTTTTAGTCAATTGCACACCATGTCACACGACAAACTCAAAGATATATTGGGATGCAATTCGACCAAATTTCATGTGTTTTTTTTTAATGAAAATTAAATGTTTAAAAGAGAAATTTATATGAATTGTTTTATGACTTGTTTAATTGTGGATTGTACATTTCGTTTTATTTTGGGCGCTAACTTTTCAGGATGGCTCGCACAAATCAAGGACGTGCATTTTCATCACGCCACCGGACTTCCACTTCTAATCCACCGGAGCTGAATATCGACCAACAAAGAATGGCTAACCATCGCCTATTTCTTAAACGGGTACGATCGCGTTCAATTGTGTTCGAACGGGTTTCCACCATCCCAAATTGAGCATATATATGAGATATTTGCATGAATATTTAGTATATTTTGGTTGGTTTCCTTTGTTGGGCGTAATGTTACGTATTATTATATATTTTTATAGAAAATGGAGCTTTATAGGAATTCCTTGAGAGAAAACATTACACAACAAAGAATAACATAAGACCTCTTCCAACAACGAAGGCACAAGCGTTCAAGGTTGTGAAGAAGGATCCATCTACACAAGAGGGTCCTATCATCATAATTTAGAGCTTTTGTTTTGTACTTCATTCAATGTCGAACTATTTGTTTTCAGATTTGTCTATGAATTTGCAATCAAATATGTTAGGCTAGATCTTTTGATCTTAGGACATGATTGAAACTGTGGATTCATGTTAATTCTGATTTGATTGTTTCTTCTTAATTGGTTTCTTGTGTTCTATTTATAAATTCGTGCGCGTTAATTCTGATTTGATTGTTTCTTCTTAATTGGTTTCTTGTGTTCTATTTATAAATTCGTGCGCTTATTTCTTGTAGATTATTTAGTCAATAATTTCTGTATCTTATTTGTTAGTTCAAAATCCGGTTGTAAAATTATTCCAAAAATGTTAAACGAAAGCCAATAGGGCCGCATACTATTTTTATATAAGTTGGGAATAGTGGTTAGGGAGAATTTGATAATTTCAAAGAAACTGAAAGATACATGGTTCGAATCCTGGTCAACACCTTTACAAAGGGTAAACGTTACCACGTGAGCTACAAGCTCGTGGTTGGGTCGCATACTATTTTAAATCAGTAAACAATTGTAAAAGAAAATAACTATCAAATTGAAGATAATAAAATAGTTACATATCATTGCCAAACACGGAAACGTGGTATGTGCATTTGTAGCCACTTTTTGTCATGTATGCGTATAATAGAAATCGCAAGACTCCAATTTCTATAAATAGAAGGGGCTTTTGGAGAAACCCCTCAAAACAAACTAAAACAAAATGTGGAAATTTGCCATAATTCCAGCTTTGGCCATTCTACTTGTGTGGACATGGCAGTTCTTCAACTGGGTTTGGCTAAAGCCAAGGAAAATTGAGAAGCTACTAAGGAAGCAGGGCATGAAAGGAAATTCTTACAGGTTTTTATTCGGAGATTCAAAAGATACAAGTTCCATGTACGAAAAAGCCTATTCCAAACCCATTGGTATTAAAGATGATATTACTCCCCGTGTCATGCCAAACATACTAGACGCCGTGCAAAAATATGGTAATCCATTTTTAACCTTTCTTCTTAGCTTTAGGATTGATCATCTTCAGCTGCTATATATATATATATATATATATATATATATATATATATATATATATATATATATATATAATGTTTAAAAATCCAGACCGCCGAGCAAGTTGGTATCGCTATTGGTTCACGGTTTAATTCCTCGGACTGGTTTAATTAATAAATTGTAATTCTATCTATCAATTAATATGCATAGCCTTGGACCCTCAATAATGATTTTTCTTTAGAATTCGGTATCTTAATCGATCCACTTACTTCTTCAACTGAATTTTGGCGGGTTCAACCTCTAAGCGAATTTTGGGGGCAAACCAGACCGGTCGGAACACTGATTCTCGGTTCAATCGGTTGACGGTATGATTTTTAAAAACATATATATGGGTATTAATATTTCATATTTATCCATATTATTTCAACAATATTTGATCATGTATAATAGTTGTTCTGTCGAATGTTAAACTTTATGTTTCATGTTTTGCTATTAGCGTCAAGTGACACACTAATTAATTAACAAAACGGTAACAAATATAATTATTACAGGAAATTATTCGTTGTCATGGTCGGGGCCAAGACCACGTATATTCATGAACGACCATGTTGTTGCAAGAGAGGTGTTGAGCAAACACCGTTTGTATGTAAAGACATTCAAAATATCTAACCACTTAGTTAGGTTGCTAGTCAAAGGCCTCGCGAGTTTGGAAGGTAAAGAATGGACCAAATCCAGATCAAGGCTCAACCCTGTTTTCACTATGGACAAGTTAAAGGTCAGTGTATATATATGTATATGTATGTAGTATGGGCGAAAATGCAAAATTGGTCCCATAATTAATGGAGTGTGTAAAAAATAGTTATATTCGAATTCAAAAATTCAATTTAGTCATACAACTATTAAGAAATCTTAAATTATGTCCAAATTTCTCTGAAAATTTTAAACAGTGGATTTTTTTAGCCATTCCCATCAAACCAAAATATTTTTTAACATCTTTTCTAAATACATGTTTTTTAGCCATTTTGGGGTATTTAAAACCCAATTTGCCCTTAAGTCAATTTAACTACACAAAGATACAAATCCCTCGTAACTTGGCATCGAGTTCTCAGAATTGACATCATCTTGTAACTCGATGTCGAGTCACATCGAGTTCTTGTGATTCGACATCGATTA
This sequence comes from Rehmannia glutinosa, assembly GCA_016081115.2. Taxonomy (NCBI): domain Eukaryota; kingdom Viridiplantae; phylum Streptophyta; class Magnoliopsida; order Lamiales; family Orobanchaceae; genus Rehmannia; species Rehmannia glutinosa. Next base: position 142,665,257 of record CM071926.1, read on the forward strand.
CGGTAACTTGGCATCTAGTTTTCTCACTTATTATAACCCGTTATTTTATTTTTCTACACAAAACTTTGAATTCACATAACTTTTTCGTTTTTAAATATGTTTTGCATGTGTAATATATCAAATTAATCCTTTTTCCGATATCTATAATTCAACACCCATATTGCATATTTAAAAACAAAAAACACAGATTCAATTTTTTAGAAAAACTTGAAAGAAGGAGTAAAAGGATACATAGAGATAAGTGAAAGAGAGACAAATAGACCAAATATCAAACAAATATCTTTAGAAGGGTATGAATGTCATTTGCTTGTAGTCGGTTTTTTTAGCCATTCCCAACAAACTAAGATGTTTTATAGCCATCATTTTCGAACACATCTTTTTTTAGCCATTTTGCGGTGTGAAAAACACAATTTGCCCTTGAGCCAATTTAATCGCACAAAAACACACATCCCCTGACTTGACATCTAGTTACTATGACTCGATTTCGAAGTCACGGTGACTTCGATTTCGAGTCATCAGTGACTCAAAATCGAGTTACAACATCCGGTTCTATCACGTATTATAACCCGATTATTTTTTTTTTCCAAAACACTTTGAATTCACATAACTTTTTTCGTTTTAAATTCGTTTTGCATGTATAATATATCAAATTAATCCTCTTTTCGATATCTATAATTCAACACTCATATTGCATATTTAAAAATGAAAAATACAGGTTCGATTTCTTAAAAAAAAATTGAAAAAAAAAGAGTAAGAAGATACATAGAGATAAGTGAAAGAGAGAGAAATAACCCAAATATCAAACAAACATGCTAGAAGGGTATGGATGTTATTTTACACCCCAAAATGGCTAAAAAAAGATGTGTCTACAAAATATGGCTATTTTTAATCTTTACATTTTCTAAATGGCTATTTTGTACTATTACCACCATTTGCTTGGCCAAAATGGTATAAAAGATGTGTTTACAAAAGATGACTAGTTTTCATTTTTATATTTTGGAAAGGGCCATTTTGACCCATTTCCACAATTTTAAAAGTAGTTGGATATTGTCACATGAAATTTCCTTGACATGAAAATATTGCTGATTTTTGGGTTTTCTGGGCCAAATTGCTTGCATTTTGACATAGAATGCTGACGAAATCATATTAAATGCCATATTTCAAGCTGCCACTCAAATAAGGTAAATGACATTTTTAATTCAGTCTCGTCAGTATTTGCTTTCTCTGCGTGGGCGCAAAATCATATTCAAAATCTAAATAAGCAATCAGGTCAAAAAATCCAAAAATCCTCGATATTTTCAAGTGATCATGTCTATTTTATGTATCCATATCCAATTAATAATGTTAAAAATTAGGGCAAATCTGGACTCAATTCAAGCATTTGAATAGCCGAATGGGATTATTATTGACACCCGGGCCCTATTAGTTACGTGACTAATTTTGCATTTCTGTCTATATATTTACGTGTGTGTATAGTATTCTGAAATTCTTTTTGTTTTTTCCGTATGAATATGTCAATTAATAGCCGATGGTGCCTGCGATTCAATTGTGCTGTGAGGACACACTAAATAAATGGAAGGAGATGACATTAAAGGAAGGAGGCTCTTGTGTGGTTGATGTATTTCCTCATCTCAAAATCTTCACAAGTAAAATCATGTCACATCTGATGTTTAGCTCTGAGTACACCGAAGAGATAAAACAGGCTTTCATGCAATTGGGAGAGCTTTCAATTTTGGCAGGATTTGCTACCAAGATATTGTCTTTACCCGGAGAAAAGTAAGTATTTTAATATCACTTTTTGAATTAAAACAATTTTGTTCATTTAAATAGCTCGCACCTTGATCTAACGTACGTAAACGAGGACGGAGGACCACTAAATAAATGGAATTTAACGACTGCGATTTCTTAAATATTCTATTCATTATTGATAATAATCCATTATATGATCATGAAGAAAGGGAAAACGAATTACAGAAGCAAAAATCGATAAGTGCACGCATGTGTTGTATCTATTTACGATAAGTGCACAATAAGTAATTGGGTCTTCATTAGGACTTTATACATTTGTAGTCGTGTCACATTATATAGTTTGGAATCGAATTTTTTTCTATGATTTTGGGATCGAACCCGCAACTACAAATTTTTGGATGCGCACCGAATAAATCTTGAGCTTGACACATTAATCGGCAAACCACGCGGTCAGGTAAATCGCACTTTGAGCAAGCCCGCAATGCAATGTCGACTAAGTTGTGCAAATGTGGAAATTTGGAGTCGAGTTTTATTTGTAAATACTTGAAAAGAGAATGATGAATTGGTTAAAATGGTCAAAGTTATAGTAAATATACTCTCGTGGTCCAAAACTAAAAGGAGAAATCGATCACAAGTCGATCAGTCAAAAAAAAAAAGAAGAAAAACAATGCTAAATCGCAGGAAAAAACAACAAATTAAAAATAACTTAAGAATAAGAAATGTTCCCAAAGAAAAAAAGAAAGTAAATTATGAGCTAAGTTTCTTTATACGAGAAGAAAGAACTTATAAACTCTTTAAATAAGATATTACGATGTTATTAGCTATTTAGAAAATAAGTTAGAAGTTATATAACTTGTTTTTAAGATCTAAATAGTTTTTCTTAAATTAATTCATTTCTTGATTATAAAGTCTAAAGTCTCATAAATTCGATCTATGTTCTTATTTTTTTTTGAAATAAAGCTTTATTACGAATTATGAGAATCACAAATATCTGGAAGATAGGCGACCACAAAGGACGGTGGCTCTATCCAAGTAAATGGACTAGCATAAGAAATGGAAGCTCTTGCAATATAATGAGCTACCATATTCGCTTGTCTTCTAACATATCGAACCGAAAATAAAGGTTCTGTAGAACACATTCTAACACAACTCTGAATGATCTTACCAAACTCGGAGAAATCTGGTTCTGATTTATTTAAGGCATCAACTACACCTTTCGCGTCCAATTCAAAGATCACCTTGTGAAAACCCAAACTTTTAACCCATTTAATTCCCTCCAACAAGCTCAAACCTTCTCCCTCCAATACACACTGATGCCACCATTAAAGAAATATGATTTAGCAGCAATAAAGTTACATGCTTCATCACGTAAGACCAATCCCATGCCAAATTTATTGCTACTATTGAAAAATGAAACATCCACATTGCACTTGTAAAAGATGCAGGTGGTAAGTGCCAGTGATTGCAATTTCCCCCACCAAATTCATTATGCTGGTCATTTCTTTTTCGAACAGCTAACCAGTCTCCCAGGTACGAAAGAGCAGCATTAACTGTATGTTGTGCATGTGAATGGGAATTTTTCCAGATTTTGGCATTCCTCTGTTTCCATATACTCCAAAGCACCATCCCCATTTTGCTAGCAACTGAGGGTTGTAATTCTTTAAGCATTGAAAACAACCATTCGACAAAGGAATCAGAGGTATTAGCAACTCGGTTCACAACGGCCAATAGCTTACTTTCTCTCCAGCATTCTGTAGCATATCCACAAGAAACAAAAATATGCCAGCTGTTTTCTAACTGTGATTCACACATGACACAAGTTTGAGAAATATCCATACCTTTCTTCCTTAAGCTCGCCTTAGTAGGGAGACAATCACGCCCTGCTCGCCATAGGAAAAACTTAACCTTTGCAGGAATTTTCAGGCTCCAAATCTTATCCCACTCCCTAGAATTTCCAAGATGATCATCAATGACGGAATCAACTAAGCACTTGTACCCGATTTAACTGTATAAATGCCATTTTTTGAATGATGCCAAATGAGTCTATCATTACTGTTCAAGCACACAGGGGTATACTCATAATTTCTGCAACATCTCGATCACAAAAAAATTCCTCAATTATACCTTGGTCCCATTCAAATAATCCAGGAATAATCAAATCAGCAACCTTCATATCTTCTAAACCTTCAATCTGCGGAGTATGCACGAAAAAAATCCTTAGAGTCTCGTAACCACGGGGATCTCCAAACGCTAATTGCATCTCCATCTCCGATACTCCACATTGTACCCATACTTAGCAATTGTTTCGAGCTCCAGATACTACGCCATGTAAAACTAGGATTAGATCCTAGTTCTGAACTTAGAAAATCCCCTGGGAAAATATTTGACTTTGAAAATCCGCTTATAAACGCATCTGGATCGGAAATAATCTTCCAACCAAGCTTCACCAATAATGCCAAGTTGAAAAAATGGAAATCTCGAAAACCAAGACCGCCAGCCCCTTTAGAAACGCATAATTTATTCCAGTTAAGCCAATTGATCTCTTTTCCACCATCTTTCCGTGAACTCCACCAAAATGAGTTTATCAGCTTTTGAAGTTCATCGCTTAGCGAGATCGGAAGGAGAAAAACACTCATACAATAAGTAGGGAGAGCTTGAGCCACTGATTTAATGAGAACATTTTTTCCCGCTTTAGATAAAGGCTTATTCCTCCACTTTTGAATATGTGACCACAGGTTATTCCGGATATAGCGAATATTTCTCGCTTACGTCTGCCGATGAGAGAAGGAAGACCGAGGTACTTACCGGACTGATTCTGTTGTTGAACTCCAAGGACATTAATTACTTCTTGATGATCACTGCCGCTGACATTAGAACTGAAGGTAACACAAGATTTTTGCAAATTAATAGCCTGCCCAGAAATTGACTCATACTGGTGCAAAATGTTCCTGATTTGTTGAGCTTCATCTCTAATGGCTGAAAAGAATAGGAAACTGTCATCCGCAAAAAGGAGGTGGGAAATAGAAGGTGCACCTCGACAAATTCTTACACCATGTATTCGTCCATCAGCTTCGGCTTGTCGCATCATAGCAGATAATCCTTCAGCGCACAGTATGAATAAATAGGGAGACAACGGATCACCTTGTCTAAGCCCTCGTTCGGGGATAATTGGCCCAATCAGATTATTGTTGACAATCACAGAGTACGAAACCGTCTTGACACACAACATGATCAGTTGCACCCACCTATTATCAAACCCCAATTTTAGCATAATATGTTCCAAGAATGACCAATCGATTCTATCGTACGCCTTACTTATGTCAATCTTCAACGCGGCTACCCCTTTCTTACCTCTTGTCTTTCTCTTCATATGATGCATAATTTCAAAAGCCACAAGCACATTATCAAGAATCGACCTCCCTTTGATGAAAGCAGATTGTGTATCAGAAATAATTGATGGGAGTATGACCTTAAGCGTATTTGCAAGCACTTTTGATAGGATCTTGTACAACACATTACATAATGAGATTGGTCTTAGATCTTTCATAGACTCTGGATTGTTGCATTTGGGAATTAACACAATGTTCGTGTGCATAAGCCCTTCTGGGAATTGGAGGTTTGAAAACCATGATGTTCCAGCATTAAAAATATCCTCCCCATGTAACTCCAAAATTTTTGATAAAACGCCGGGTTAAATCCACCAGGTCCCGAGATTTATCCGGATGTATCGCAAAAATAGCTTTCTTGAATTCATCAGGAGAAAAGGGTTGGAGGAGAAAATTATTCTGATCTTGTGTTACTTTTGCTGTCACATAATTCAAACCTTCACTATGTCTGCTATTATTTGCTGAAAACAGATTCCGAAAATAATCCAGTGCTATATCACCAATAACATCTTCATTCTCATGCCAAATTCCATTACCATCCTTGAGCCTTGTGATTTTATTGTTTTTCTTCCGCGTTGTGGCTGCCGCATGAAAGAATCGTGTATTAGAATCACCCTCCCGAAGCCAAAAGGCCTTCGCTCTTTGTTGCCAATGTGCTTCTTCTTTCAACAATAATTCTGCATATTTATCCCTTGCCTCCTTATACCGAATCACATGGTAGGGGTCATTTAATTTCCTGAAAAAATCCATATCTTTCCGACAAGCTTCGAGTTCTTCCTTGAACATATTGTAATGTTTTTTCCCCCATACTGCCAATCTACTTGAACACAAACTTAACCGATCCAGGAGATTGTGGTAGAGTAGTGATGAATAATTCCATCCCTCATAGACCAGGTTTTGCAAGTCCGGCTCAACTAACCATTTATTTTCGAATCTAAATGGCCTATAAGCAGATTTCTGGGAAAGTAAACTAGTGTGAAGTATAATAGGGGAATGATCTGAAATAGGAGCACTTGCATTCAAGAGTCGTACCTCCGGGAATAGAGATAACCAGTTTGAGGAGACAAGTGCGCGATCTAATCTTTCCTCAACTGCATCAGCAGATCCTCTCCTAGCCTCCCACGTGAATTGATGTCCAATAAGAGGGATATCAGATAAGTTACAATCGTCAACTGCTTCCCGAAAGCCTCGAAATAACCAATATGGATGATCCACTCTTCCTTGTTTGTCCGATGGGTGTAAGAGATCATTAAAATCTCCTATACAACACCATGGGAGGTTACAAAGCCTATGCAATCGCCTTAGTAAGTTCCAAGATTCTTTACATTTGCTACGTTCAGGGTGACCGTAAAAACCCATGAGTCTCCATTTAATGCCACTATCCTCTACCAACTCCATATCCACATGGTTTTGAGAAAAACCAGAAATCGAACAGTTATTATTATTTTTCCATAAAACACAAATGCCACCGCTACGACCAATCTTATCAACTGAAAACATTCCTTCGAATTTCAAACGAGCCCGTATTTGTTCAACTCTATTGGCATGCTACAAGGTCTCAAAAAGAATAATTATGTCCGGCTTATGAATCCTAACCAAGTCACACAAGACTGGAATTGCTCGTGGGTGGCCCAACCCACGTCAATTCCAACTTAAGACGATCATGGCTCCTGGCAGGCCTGGGAGCCAGGATCTGCCAATAAAAAATGATCATACGGGCTTACCGAAGGTGCAACAGTAGATTTGGAACTAATGGACTCAGATGATTGGGGCTTGTGGGCTTGGGCCTCAGGCAATATAACAACTCTCTTCCTTTTTCTGTCTTCATTTAATTTCTCCTTGCCCATAACGGTTTTTGAATTTGAAATCTGTCTGGTTTCAAGCTTATGCATTGATTTGTCATCCTGGATTTTCCTCTAATATCCAATAACTGTAGATGAGAGGTTTGTAACATCCCCCATCTTTGCAGAGCAGTTACTAAATTCTTGCATCGGCACAGTGGACAGCGGAGACCGGAATCTGACACCTCGACCACCTGAAAAGAGGATGGAGTTGATCCGCTAGTTGATAATTTGAACTCCTGGGCCTTGAACTGGAAAGCATTCGGGTTATTTTCTTTCATTTCTTCCCCGTCTTCAATGAGCCATTTATCTCCACCAACGACCATATTCCGGCGGTTCGTGGCCCTCAAACTGGGACCCCATTCTTTTGGTGGCTCACCATCTGGATTATTGTATCTCACCTCGCAGAATCGATCGGTATGACTAAGCATACCACAAATGAAACAAAAAGAACTCAATCTCTCATATTTGAAGGAAACCACTGACCACTCCCCTCCCTGCAATTTCACCTTTTTACATCTCTTCAGTGGAGACTGAACATTAATACAAACTTTGATCCTCATATATGAATGCCATTGGATAAAAGTATTCTTCTCATCATACTCGAGGAACGTTCCAATGTAGTCACCTAATTGTTTCCCAACTCTTTCTGACATAAGCCCTATTGGTAGATCGTATATTTGAACCCAGAAGTTTAGAGTGTTAATAGGAACAGAAGTTGGTACCACCCCAGGAGATAATTGGACAATCATAAGCATTAGATTATCGAAGGACCAAGGGCCATCGTCAGCAACTCTCTTTAGATCTAGGATATGATAGAATTGAAAGAGGAATCTTTGATTTCCGAGATCCTTCACCGTCATACCCTTCATAGGACACCAGACACTTGCTAATCGAGCCTTCATAATGTTGAAATTCACACTTCTGTCCGAGAGGAATTTTCCGACCAAACACATAGTCGGGTCAAAATTCCGGTCACTGCCATTATCCGATTCAAATATGATGCCTTCATCTTCTTCTTCAAACAGGGATAAATTTGCCATTTTGTTCTCCATGGATGAAGTCCAATCACAGTATCCGAATTGTTGGATTAATTAAGAAAGACTCTCGACGAAGGAGAGAAAGAACAGACTCTCGACAAAGGAGAGAATAATGTAGACCAAAGTTTGCATTTTTCAGTGTTAGATGTTCTTATTTTATTCAAATACTCGAAAAACTTATCTCTCAAATGCAATTGATGACCATCTTATAAGTTCTAAAAACATCTTAATTAAAGGTACGACTAAATACTTTCTTCAGGTACTTCCCAACCGAAACAAATCGGAGAAGCAAAGAAATCGAAAAACACGTTCGCACAACATTTACCTCTATGATCAATGAAAGATTAAAGAAAAAGGGTGGAGCACCAAGTGGAAATCCAGACTTATTGGATGTGTTCATGGAGGATTTATACGAGGAAAATATACAAATGAAAGTGAGCGTCAGAAGATAATAGAATATGCTATTGGAGAATGCAAGATATTTTTCTTTGCAGGTTTTGAGACAAGCTCTAATCTCTTGACTTGGTCCATGATTATGCTTGCATTTCACCAAGACTGTCAAGCTCGTGCTAGAGAAGAGGTTCTTCAAGTGTTGGGCGACAAGAAGGAAATTACTTCTGATGATGTGGGCAAGCTCAAACTTGTAAGTAGGGGCTTTTGATTCAATATCTACCATTACATATATAAAAATTAATAAAATTAGCTAGTGTTGTCATTCATCATGATATGTGATAACCATTTTGCAACTAGAGTTAGTCATTCTTGATAACTAGCAACAAACTAGGGCGGAGAAAAATTCACTTTTGGCCTCATTAGATTTCTTTTTTAAATTTTAGTCTCATGTTTTGAATATAATCCCATAAGATTTTTCTTTGCTTACTAATGGTCCCTACCGTTAAAAAATTAACGGTCAAACCTGTCAAATTGAAAGTCAAACCTCCGATTTGGCACCAAAAATGAGAACAATGAGACTAAAATCATCAGTCTTTCAGTCTAATGTGACCAAAAGTGAATTTTTCTCTAAAAACTAAATATAACTAATATCTATTTAAAAATATATTATCATTAAAGTTACTATTTTTTGTTTATTATAATTAAAAAATTGACAAATAAGTTAAATAATAAAATATATAATTCAACTTATATAAAATAAAATTTCTGAAAAATAATTTTTAAAAATAGATGTTAATTAATTTTTATTTTTTTGTGAATGTGTAATACAAAAAAAAGATGAAATACATGTATCATTTATTTTAATTAGAAAAATAACAAAGTAAATTAAATGATTAAATATATAACTCAAGTTATAAAATTTAAATTTTCTGAAAATAACTTTTAAAAATAGATTTTAATTTTTTTTTGTGAATGTCTAATACGAAAAAAAAGATCAAATACATGCATATATAACCCAAGACATGTATGTGTATATATGTAAAGTTTTTTTTTTTTTTGGGTCCCTATGTTCTTGCTTTCTGATACTGGTCTCATAACCCAAAGCATGTATGTACATAAATGTAAAGTTTGATTTTTTTGAAGAAATGTAAAATTTGATTTAAAAATATAAAAAATAAAAATATAATATTTGAAAATAAAAAAATAAAAAATAAAAAACGTGAGCTATGTTAACATTACTAAAATGTTTTTAATAGTATTTATAATTTAACCATACTAAAATATTTTTAATATTATTTTTCTAAAATTTTTAAAATAATTCCTATATTTAAATATTATGAAATTATTTAATATCGTAATTTTTTTTTATTTTATTGATAGTTTGAACTACATATATTTTCCAATACATAAATATGATTTTTGTAATTATTCGTATTTTCAAAATCAAGAAGTGATTTAAACTAAAAAAATATAGGAAAATTATTTATTTTTGTAAATATTTTAACTAACATAATTTTTTTAGTTAAATAAAACACATTGGAAAAAGATATTTTTAGAAAAATATTTGATGGACAGAGATTTTTTTAGTTTTCAAGTGGGGCATTCACAATATTAATTTAAATAAATAACTCAAATTATAAAATTTAAAATAATTTTTATCATCAATAATATTAAATTTAACAAAAAAAAAAAAAGAATAATGGGACCATTTTTGGTTAAAATTTAACTTTGGTGTCTTATGGAACCATTTTTGTCGTTAAAAAATTTAACTTTGGTGTCCTATGAGACCATTTCATCATTATAACGGTTTTTCGTTAATTTTTTAACGGAGCAACCCCAAGATTTTCGTTTCAAATCCTATGGGACTATTTTTGGTGAACAATATCGATTTAGGACTAAAAGTGAATCTAATGGAACTAAAATCATGAGATAGATCTAATGGGACCAAAAAGAAATTTTTCTCAACCAGGGCTAAAATGCGATTTTGCTATAGGAGAAAGGCAATAATGGTCGAGTAAAACACTATTTGAAAAGAACCCTGCAACTTTTTATCAAAAAAACATCTCGATTTTTTAATTGTTAGAAATTGAGATATTTGCTGGAAAAATCGATTTCAATCGACGTATCTCAATATTGGTTTCCAAGTTAGTGGACTTGGCCAAATATGTGGATTTATTCGGCAAATATTTCCAATTTTCTTCCACCAAATGACTAAAAATTGAGATTTAAAAAAAAAAAAAAAATTGGTATTGTTTTCTGTCCATCGTGAATTATGCAGGACCATTAATTATTGCAACCCTTATAACGACGGACTAAAATTGCAATTTTAGCTGCCACTATTTATTTGATATTTGAAATATTTTCATTACAGGTGACGATGATTGTAAACGAGATATTACGTTTATACCCACCAATAATGGAACTGACTAGACTGGTTGACAGAGATACAAACATAAAGGGATACACCATCCCAAAGGACTCACTCGTGACATTTCCAATACTTATGTTTCATCGAAGCACTGAAATATGGGGCGATGACGCCGGAGAATTTAGGCCCGATAGATTCGCTGAAGGAGCGCTGAAAGCAGCCAATGGGGAGGCTGCTTTCATGCCCTTCGGTTGCGGTCCTCGCATTTGTATCGGAATGAACTTTTCAATTGTGGAGAGCAAAATATTTTTGTCAATGCTTTTGCGTGAATTCGCAATAGAGTTTTCTCCGACATATACACATGCCCCAGTTGTTGCTGTTACAATTCAACCGCAGTCTGATGCTCCTGTCGTGCTAAGGAAACTATAATAATATTATTGTTGTTGGATCATCAAGTTTAATAATGTCTTGAACTGGTAATTAATGTATATGTTACGTACGTATATTTGATTGCGCGCATGTCTAGCTTGTAATGTGGTGCTTCTATCTGTATCAATTGATTTTGTAATCCTTTCTTATAATGGATCGATCTTGATATGTACCTATCTAAAAATACTCTTCTACCCTCGCCTATTTGAGGGAATGACCTGAGGGGGCAAGGATCCATGGTTTACTTGGGGTCGGGGCACGACCCGAAATGAGGTCATGGATCGGGTCGCCTACCCGACCCAACCTAATAGAATGGGTTCGAGCTAGCCTATACACTATTTAAGAAGCGAGGTCGCGACCTAAGCCGAGGTGGTCGTCTGGGTCGCCCAAGCGACCCGACCCGAATATGATAGATGGGTCTAGCCAGGTGGACCAATACGAGGCCGACACGTGGAGCGAGGTCGTACGGATCCGTACACCTCGTACGGAACCGTACGAACCCGTACGGCCAGGAGATTCGGCACCTATAAATACGCCACTGTTCCATTGCTACAGGTATCACATTTATTGCTATTCACCTCGCTTTATATTTACTAGCGACCCAACACCTGTCTTGACGACTTAAGCATCGGAGGGTCTTAGTGGAACCCTCCCGCCCTAACATTTATTCGTCTTACAGACCCGAACCGAAAGTACCTGAGCTCGAGCCCCCGAAGTACATCCGATTTGCTCACACCCAAATCGGTTGGCGCCGTCTGTGGGAAACGAACCCACGACCAGGTGTTTTTTTACGGTTTCAAAGGTATTAGCCCAGAGGTCGTAGTGCATCGCTTAAATGTCGACCCTGAGGTGAAACCTATTAAGCAGAAGAAACGAAGTTTTGGAAGAGAAAGGAACAAAATCATAGAAAGCGAGGTGAATAAGCCGCCGAGGCGGGCACGCGTCGAGATCCGATTCACTCGAATGGCTATCTAATGTGGTAATTATTCCCAAAACAAATGAGAAGTGGAGGATGTGTACAGATTTTTTACCGATTTAAATAAAGCATGTCCAAAAGATCCCACTTTACCTCGTATTGACCTCCTAGTGGACTCTACGGCGGGGTGTGCTCTTCGATGATGGTTTGATTTGTGTTTTGATGCTTGATTTTCTATATTGGTGTTTTTCTTGGTTGTAATTTCGATTTTTCTGTGTTTGCAGGTTCGATTTTTGCGTGGGAATGTTGTGTTTTTTACGCTGGTTTGATCGTGGAGAAGAGGATGATGATTATGGTTTTTGACGTTTTTTTCTTTGTGTTTTCACGTTGGTTTGAGCGTGGAGAAGAAGATGGTGATTATGGTAAGATTTCATTCCTTGATTTCAGGAAAACAGTTATTTGGTTGATTTTAATGTTCCAATTGTACCCCTATTTGGTCTTCCAATTGTACCCCTATTTTAATTACTATAATCTCATTAAATCCTAGCCTTTCATTTTATTTGGTTGGAGGGTGTGGATTGAGTCTCATGTTCTTTCCTATAGCTATGGTCTCATAGGATCTCCTCATATATATATGTATATATATGTATATATATATATGTATATATATGTATATATATGTATATATATAAGGAATTGGTTCTGGTGAGTCCACATATCTTAGGTCAGTACACGAGACCAAATCGAGGCATTGATTTAATTTTTAAATGGTTGAGATTAAACAGATTTTACTTTTTTTTCATAGATAAGTTTATAAAAATAAGGACTTTTTGGTAATTTTAATTAATATCAGTTTTTGGGAGAGAAGTTATTTTTGGTAGTGGGCTAGAAATTAGGAACGGTTAAGGGAGACGTGTTTATCTAAAATAAGAATCACTAATATCTTGTATATCTTTTCCTCCCAAGTGTTTCTCTCTCTACAAATCATCCCCAAATTCATCCCTACCATGAGAAAAGGTCGTCCCTATTCCTCCACGGCTTTCCCGGAGCTCGTACTCGTGGCACCACCAGATGTTTCACCTCTCCGCCAAGAGCTACCGCACCATCGCCCCCGACCTCTATGGCTATGGCGACACTGACGCTCCGCCTTCCGCCACCAGCTATACTGTGCTCCACATTGTCGGAGATCTGGTGGCGCTATTGGATGCTCTAGGATTGGGGCAGGTGTTTCTGGTGGGGCACGACTGGGACGCAATCGTTGCCTGGTGGTTTTGTTTGCTGAGGCTTGATAGAATCAGAGCTGCCGTTAATGGCAGCGTGGCTTTTCAGCCTAGAAATCCATTCGTCAAAACCGTTCAGGGTTACAGAGACCTGCTTGGTGACGGAATCTATATGCGTAGATTCCAGGTAATTAATACAATTTCATCAATCATCTGTTATTACCACTTAATTATATGTCTTTGGTGCTTAATTAACGAGGCTTTCAACTGCTTATTGTTGTTGATAATTATGCTTATATATGTTTTATATTATGCTTATCTATATTGTATATTATGCTCTGAAATAATGGGGTAATTAGTATTGCCATGTTTTTTCTAAGGTCAGGGATTGCTTATTGATGTTTTCAATCGCTTATTGTTGTTGATAGTTATGTTTATCTATAGTTTGTTTTATGCTTATACATCTCTTATATTATGCTTATGCTTGGTTCTTTGAAAAGAATTCGTTTACTGTCAAGAACATTACTTAAATAAGTAATACTTCCATGTTGCCATGTCTTAAAGTGCTTCGATCCCGAAGCGTGCAAAAGGAATAAACCAATGGGAAGCGGTGCACCTCGTGTCGAACACGAAAAGGCTGGACATTCATTTAATACGAGGAAAGGTCTACATCTCAAGATTGAAGACCAAGAAAAGACAAGCCAACAAACATAAGTGACTTTTGAAAATCAGCTTATCTCTTCAACGGGCAGATTTTTGAAAAGTTCACTATAAAAGGCTGAGGAATCACTTTGAAAAATGGTTACCTTGATTACCGAACCTAGCATACCTGAGAAATCAAGCAATATTTACACTGTAACTTTGCAAAATACTCTCAAGTTATTCAAGCAAAATCCTCAAGCTTTAATCTCGAAGGAAATCGATCCAACACTAAGCTGTGAAGGAAAGACAACTTCAACCTGTTGGAGAGGAAATTTTTGAAGAATCAAAAGGGGGTCTACTTTCCAAGGAGGATTGTAGAAAGGTTCAAGGTCGAACCAATCTCAAGTTATTGGAGGGCTTCGTGATCAAATCCAAGAAGCTTGAGAAAGTAAGGCCGAAGTAACAAGGCGATCGCCGCTGTGAAGAAGCCGAGTCGGGACGAGAAGCCACCGCGTGATCAAGGCATCTCAGATCGAGTCCCAAAGGAGCAAGTCAGTTTGTGTCAAGACTTGTATCGGGTCGATAACCGCTTTGTGAATTGATCATTACTTAGTGGATTCCTCCAGGAGTTGAAGAAGAGAGGATTAGAAGAATTACCCCATCTTTGAACCTCTATAAAAATTATTATGTCATTTACATTTCAGCATTTTATTTACTGCATATTACTTTATATATGCTGATAATTTGCTATCAAACTGATAAATAACAAGTGCAAAAACCAAGTCTTAAAACAACGTTAAATCAAATTCAAGGGTGTGAGTAAGGTTTAGAAGGGGGGTTGAATAAACCTTACCAACTTTTCGATTTTAGTCCTTTTAAATTCAAAGTTAATTCCACAGCTAAGTCCTTGAGGGACAGCTAAGTTAGTTAATCAGCAGAGTTAGCCACTCAACAGACTCGAAAGAGTCATTGGTAGAATAACTTTCGATTGTTTAGACTAAACCTTAACTTGGCTGTGATGAGATTTTCAGCGGAAGACTTAACACCCTTGAATTTGATTTAACTTTGTTTTAACACTTGATTTTAGCACTTTGTTATTTATGAGTTGGCTAGCAAATTATCAGTAGATATAAAGTGATATGCAGAAATAAAATGCTGAAATGTAAATGACACAATAATTTTTATAGAGGTTCAAGATGGGGTAATTCTTCTAATCCTCGCTTCTCCAACTCCTGGAGGAATCCACTAAGTAATGATCAATTCACAAAGTGGTTATCAGTCCAGATACAAGTCTTGGTCACACAGCTGACTTGCTCATTTGGGACTCAGTCTTGAGATGCCTTGATCACGCAAATTGCTTCTTGTCCGACTCGACTTCTTCACAGGGTGGTCGCTTTTCTACTTCTTGCTTTTTCTCAAGCTTCTTGGATTTGATCACGAAGTCCTCTAATAACTTGAGATTGGTTCGACCTTTGAATCTTCCTACAATCCTCCTTGGAAAGTAGACCCCTTTTGATTCTTCAAAAGTTTCCTCTTCAACGATTTGAAGTTGTCTTTCCTTCACGAAATTTTAGTGTTGTATCAATTTCCTTCGAGATTTTGGCTTGAGGATTTTGCTTGCTGAATAACTTGAGAATATTTTGAAGGTTGCATATGAATATTGCTTATTTGTTTGTGGTTCGGTAATCAAGGTAACCTTTTTCTTAAAGTGAATCCTCGCCTTTTATAGTGCACTTTAAAAAATCGCGCGTTGAAGAGATATGCTTGATTTTCAAAAGTTACTTGTGTTCGTTGGCTTGTCTTTTTCTTGGTCTTAAATCTTGAGATTTAGACCTTTCCTCGTATTAAATGAATGTCGATTTTCGTGTTCTGACACGAGGTGCAAAGTGCTTCCCATTGGTTTATTCATTTTGCACGCTTCGGGACGAGCACTTTAAGACATGGCAAAGATGGAAGTATTACTTTTTTAAGTAATGTTTTTGACTTTTGTGCAACGGATTCTTTTTAGTTAACTCCTTTTTGCAAATGCTTTTCCCCAGGTGACTTGAGTCTGCTCCAATGATTGAAAGACTCATCTGTCACTTCAAGTTGACTTGGCTTCTTGGTTGACTTAATTGACTATTCTCACGGGCTTGTCTCTCACAGCCGATACTCCTTCGAGTCCTTCGTCTTCTTTCTTGGCCATACTCGGATGTTCCTCAATGAGTCTTCTCTTCACATCTTGATTGACTTCTTGCGTTTCCGAGGCATAGGTGACTTGACTCGACTTTTACACCTATCTATTACAATAAGAATTACAAGAAAAATGGGGTGCCAACTTTCTAGTCTAAGTTTTACATGACATTCATCAAAATCTAAACAATAAATTTCCCAACAATTTTCCCCTTTTTGATGATGCCAAAACTTAACAAAATTAAGTAAAATGTAAACAACACAGATACATACAGACAATGCAGAAACAAAGAATGTATGTGTTGAATAGATTGTTTTATTGATCATATCATTCTTGTTCTTTACACAGATGTTTACAAAGTGTATCAGAGCAATCAGAGCATATACTGTGTCTACGCAAAATACAGATTTTTCATTAAATGTACAGAAGACTTACATACATATGTATTTACAAAAGTAAAATACATGAAGGGGTTAGCAGCAACACTTCATCGCCTTCGCTACCTCCTTCTTTCTTCTTCAGCTCTGTCTTCGTCAGCTCTCTTTCTCTTTTTTTCTTCTTCAGCTGCCTTCTTCTTCTCGTAGGCTCTCTTGGCAGCTTCATCTTTTCTTTTTCTTTACTGTCTTTCTTGCCACAGCTGAGTTTGTCTCTTATTTCTTCTTCGATTCTTTTGACATACTCAGCATTTTTCCTCTCCACTTCCGGATTGGCTATAGCATCATATCCACCCCCAGATCCTTCCTTTCTTGCCTGGATCAACATATTCAATATTTTTGGGTAGAGGTCCGGTATAAAACCTCCACCTCCACCACTTCTTCATTCTCTTCTCGGGCGTATATTGTACCGAGTCTTTTTTTAGCGAGTGACTACTAGTAGTCTGCTTTGCTTATCGCCTTCTTCGCACAACTTGATCCTTTCTCCCAAGACAAGTCCCGTGGCTTGGGCTATGGACATGTTTTTGAAATATCCTTCGAACTCTAGCGTTTTAAATTCTTCAACAGATCTTGCTCTTGTCCGTCATCCGGAATGGCATCTGTATCTTTACTGCCGAATGCCTCCGAATTGTTTCAACATTTCTTCAACACGGACATCCCTTCTCTTGTCGAAATCGTCCATCTCTCGCTTCTACAACTTTTGTTCTTATGAGACATAGGCACAACAGAGTGATAGAGCGGCAGAGTCAGTCACAGAAGTTTGGCGATTATGCTAGTTGTGACATGACCTTTTTGCCGAGGGGTTTCAAAGCATTAAGGTCACATCCTTTGACCATTCCCCTCAACAGTTTTTCCCTTTTCCTTACTCTTCTCAACAAATGCTTTTTTTTTCTTCTCTACAATAGTTGTCTCATTTTCTTTTTCAACCATCTCCTTCAACATATTTTGGTATTCCTCTTCCCCCCCTTTTGGCATCATCAAAAGAGAGAGAACCCCGAAACATCCCATCAAGCATGAAGTCCATCTGGCGATAGCGAGTTCTCGCTGAGTCTGCGCGTAGTATGATGTTCGAAATTCGAGCGGGTGGCTTTGGACTCGGCTGCCCACACCATTTCATTTCAGCCATAAGAATGCTTTGAATTTGGCATTCATATTCTCCTCAACGCTGCAGGTTCATTTCGATGAAATTCACGCAACAACTCCATCTCAGTTGTATGGGAGGCATGCAGTCTCTCCATAAAAGGTCTGCTTCCTTGCCTTCATGTCGAAATTGTCGGCACTCGATCGGCATTCTCATTGTATAGAGCCTTGAAGTAGCGAACTTGCTCGAGATGCATAGCACTCTACTGTTGAGACCATTCCCTTATCTTGACCACCACTCCTCTCAAGTCTACTTTGTGAGAGTGGCATCTCTGTTGTCCAGGCGTATGTCAAGAGAGGCTTGGTGCCGTTCAATCTTCTTAATCTCTTCACAGATCTTCTTGAAGATTTCACGTATCTCAGTTGTCTGACTTGAGTCAGCTGCCGGCCACTCTGCATTGAAATTGAAATCAACTGGCACAATCGAATCAGTAGGGATTACTGGATCTTCTTGGACGGTGTAGAGCTTATGTTCTCTTGCAGTCTCTTCTTCGAGCACGGGCAGTTCGCGAGAAAAAGGAAATACTTCTTCATACGCATCGTCTCGCACTTGAGATATTGTGCGCGAGGTAGTCTCTGCTGCAGCTCGGTAGCCTAACGCAGTTTGAAGTCTTGGCACTGGGCGCGTTGAATGTTTTTGCCCACCGATCGAGCCTCACTGTCTCAACAGCCTCTTCGGTCTCGATGAGGTTTTTCGAATTGAGTAGATCGTCCTCGGCTTTGTATCAACAAATAATATCGGATGATGATGGAACCTGGGGGCTTGGTTCATCATCAAAGTTGAATGTTTGACGAGCAGCTTTGAAACTTGACTGACTCGTCTGCGGAAGAACATCCTCAGCTGGGTCCTTGTGATGTGCAACAGGGGTGGACTCAGCTTCATCTTCAGATCCCAAAAATGATATATCAGGGTTGTCTTGGGAATCATGAAGTGCACTAATCTCCTTGTCAGATTCTTCAATGTGAACAGAAGGGATGTTCTGTGTTTCTTTCTCTTTACCCAGGGAAGTCTCAACCTCTCTCGGGCCTTCGATACCTTTAGCAGCCTCAATTGCAGAAAGGCCTTCTACATTCCCTTCGACAGATACAACTGTCTTAGGGTCTTGGATATTGGCATCCGAAGGAGTCTCAACCCCTTGGATTGCACTTTCAGTGCCCAGAGTGTTAACTCCCGGGGCATCTCCATCCTGTGCCTCGACTGCATCAGCAGTGTCCTCAACCTGCAAAGTTGTTGGCACTTTAGCTGGGACAGACTCAACTGTCCGAGCTTCATTAGTGACAACTTGATGTTGTTCTTTTTCTTTCTCTTTCTCCACTTTGCCTCCTTCCTTCATTGTGGAGTCAACTACAGCATCCTCTGACCTAGCTACAGTGGAGTGAGTTTCCCCTCGGTGGCGCACCACCGAGTGATGATGGTGGGGTCACTCTTCTCCAGACTCCCGACTGTTTCCATTGAGTGTTCAGCCGTGGGGGCAGGTGGTAAGACACCTTCAACAGGGGTTGGCTCAACTTGGGTGCCCAAGTTCCCAGTGTCATCGCCATGTCCCTTAGATCCGTCATCTGATTGAACTTGAGAAGTGGTTGCGGCAATTCTCGTGGCAATCATTGTACCACTTCCAACAGATCAATCTCCACTCGGATTTAGAAGACTCTCCTGGTCCTTCCTCACCGTTTGTTCATGCATCAATCTGGATTCCCGCATGGCTTGCTGCATGTCCAACTTCTCCTTTGCAGCAGCAGGATCCATGTCCTCATCACTTCCCGAAAGCATATCAATGTGAGGATGAGTGTGATCGCTGGTTCTAGTGAAAGGACAAATGTTGGCTTTCTCACGAGCTTCAGCTTCCTCTGCTAATCTCTCCTTTTCTTTCTCCTTGAAGATATGCAAGATATCCAGGCAGTTATCTTCATCAAGTGCCTGAAGCACGGTGGTTAAACCTAGGAAATTCAGCAATTATTCCTCTTCCGCAATGAATTCAGGACGTTCAAACTGTACCCTTGAGTGACTCATCTTCCATTTCCTCCATGCTCGCAGACGATTCTGGATGTCTGGGTATAATGGAGAGTACATGAATATATCATCATCTTCATCCTCTCCTTGTTGCCCTTCCTTTTCAGGAATGGAAGGCAACATACTCTGCTGCTCTTCACTTTCAGCAGCCTCGGGAGCAGGTGGAGACACAAATCGTTCAGCAGGAGATTCTACTGTCTTTGCTGCCTCTTTTTCCTCAGTTGTTCTATCCACAGCTGGGTCTTCTATTTGCCTCTGTTGATCGTCCTCAGCAGACATGGTTGTTTCAACAACAACTTCTGGAGACTGCACTTCTTCAAATAGCCTCGAGATTTTCTCTAGCTAAGTGGCAGACTCAGCTGTCTTCTCAAGCTCCGAGAGTTTGGTGATTCTTCTTCTTCTTTTTGTCCTTACCAGAGGAAGTTTTGGTTCGGATACTTCTTCCTCTGATTCCTTGGCAGCGGGGGCCGGTGCATCTTTCTTTGACTGAGGAGCTGCCTTCCTTGGCTTGGCGGTCTTCTTTTGATGATCGGAGAAGGTATTTGGGCTTCCTTCTCTCGCCCCGCGTGGGCGGAAAACACGGCTGCTCGGGCGGTGACTCGGCTGCGGGGCGGTGCATTTTTGGTCTTTCTTTGCAGGGGCTTTTTCTTTGCAGGGGGGCAAATTTTCTTCTTCTGGGGGAGGCAATAGTTGTTTCCTCGGGTCACCGATTCCCCTCACTTGTGTCCGCCCTCTTCGCATGGGCTCTCTTCTGGGCTCCTGAAAGGTTAGCCCTGAACATCTTCTTGTTGACATGGAATGACTTTCCATGTCGAAGGGGAACACCCTTCACCTCCATCAAATGGCCAATGATTAGGCCATAGCCGAGTGATCCTCCAAAGGATCCATCCTCCTTGAATGATTTATTTGAAACGTTCTGGCAGAGTCTGTTGTATACAAACTCAACCTAGTTAACTTTCTTCCCTTGCATGATCGCATCCATGACGATCAGCTTAGTCTTTGACAGTTGATTGAAACTGCCAAACTTCATATCCACGCATTTTGAGACGATATCCATCAGCTTATGATAATCATCCTTCAGCAGCTTCTTCTCAGCTGTGTAGATCACTTTCGCAGCACACTCGGGTTTGGCTACTTCTTTCCATGCAGCAACCAAGTCCACATCAGCTTCATATATCTCCGGCATGCCTTTCAACGGCAGTAAACAGTGCTCCGCAAGGTCCTTAGCAGTGATTAATATGTCCTTGCGATGGACGGAGGACTTCATCTCTTCGTCCTGCACCTCGCCGTTAACATAGAATTGTGCCACCTCTTCAACATATGTCATCGATATTCCATCGTAAAAAGTGTGTAAACCCCGATTTCTCGATTTTATCCGCAATCTTTTTCACAAGGGTTTCATCGGAACCCTATTTTATCATCCCTTCAAAATCCACAGTTGATCCTGTGTGGATTTGCTTTGCGAGCTTTGTGAAATCATGTGCTGGTGCCATTTTAGTAAGTTTTACCGGACGAAATTTGATGAACTTGCTTTGAGAACAGGTAGGGTTTTTGAGAGAGAAAAACTATCCTTCGTATGCTTGAAGATGAACAGTTTTTAAGTGTGAGAGAGAAAGTCTGAAGAAAATGGATATATAAGGGTTATGAAAGGACGTGTTTTTGGTTTTTGAATTTTGATCGAAATCAACGGCTCAGATTTAGCATGTCACATTGCATTTAATTTCTCGCATTTAATGCGGCAAGGATTTATATCCAATCATATGCTTATCGTGCACTTTTGACCGCACTCCGTCATAATTACGCCGACGTCATCCTTAAAAACATTCCCGCTCATTAAAAATGATTATGTTTTTGTCACTTAGCTCATAAATGATTCAAATTATTCCACAAGTGACTCAACTCTTCTTCTCTCCTATTGTATAGTGACTCATCTGTCTGCTAACTCGATACAGCTGACTTCCCGATACGGCTGATTCACTTAGCTGATTCATGAGACTTGTTCTATCTTCATCTCTTCTCATTGAGTCTTCTGAGTGTCAACTCAGCTCAATTAACCCTAGCTCATGCTTAAGCTCTTCAAATCTTATTTCACATAGAGGTTTAGTGAATATGTCGAGTTAATTGTTTATCGCTTGAGATGTATTCCAATGTGATGTCTTTCTTTTCAACATGATCTCTTATAAATGATATCGACATCAATGTGCTTTGTTCTTGAATGCAACAAAGAGCTCTTTTTCACCCCTACTCCTAACAAGTGACGATTCTTTGTTGACAAAGTTTCATTCGTTAACGAATGTCCGAGTGATTGCAATAGCACTTGTCACACATTTAACTTGGAGTCCTAAGAAGAATGTCACTCTCCCATTATGCTCATTTCAAATTTGCCTTGCATGAGGTTTGAGAATTTATCACACAGCTCTTTGTTTGTAGATCCAAAAATGATATCATCCACATATATTTGAACAAGCAGTATACTCTCCCCATATTGAATTCTGAAGAGTGTCCTGTCCACTTTGCCTTTGGTGAATCCATTATCCTTCAGAAATTGAGATAATGTATCATACCATGCTCTTGGTGCTTGTTTCAATCCATATAGAGCTTTCTTGAGCTTGTACACCTTATCTCCAATGGTCTTCTGCTCAAACCCGGAGGTTGCTCAACATAGACTTCTTCTTCCAATAATCAATTTAAAAATGCACTTTTCACATCCATTTGATATACAATTAAGTTTTTGTGTGCAAAGATAGGCAAGAAACATCCTTATTGCTTCTAATCTTGCAACAGGAGCAAATGTTTCATCAAAATCTATTCCCTCTTCTTGGCAATACCCTTTGGCTACCAATCTAGCTTTGTTTCTTACCACAAAACCTTCTTCATTCATCTTGTTTCTGAAAACCCATTTTGTGCCAATAACATTTTGATGGGTTGGTCTTTGCACCAATTCCCATACTTTGTTTCTTTCAAATTGATTCAGCTCTTCCTGCATGGATTGAATCCAATGTGTGTCATCCAATACTTGTGACACATCTTTTGGCTCTATTTGGGAAATAAAACAAGTGAACATTGCTTCTTGTTGAGCTTTGGATCTGGTTCTTACACCATCTCTCACATTTCCAATGACTAGCTCTGGTGGATGGTCTCTCAGCCATCTCACATCAGGTTGGAGTAAATCAACTGGGTTCAGTCGTCTTGCAGTTGTGTTATCTTGAGCAGTTCTTTCAATTTCATTCAGCTGCAGATTTTCCAGCTGTCTTTGAGACTCAGCCGTCTCATCTTCATCTTGATTGATTACTCCACTTCAGCTTCAACATAAGGACTCTTCGCATAGTTTGTCGATTCACTTATCGCCTAACTCTTCAATATCTTCTCCATTTACATTAGGTTCATCAAAAACCACATGAATAGACTCTTCTGTGACCATAGTCCTCTTGTTCAGTACTCTATAGGATTTTCTTTCAGCTGAGTATCCCAAGAAGATACCTTCATCAGCTTTAGCATCAAACGCCTTTAGATTATCCTTGCCATTGTTATGGATAAAGCATTTACATCCAAATATTCTAAAGTACCCAACATTTGGCTTTCTCCCTGTCCAGATTTCATAGGGAGTCTTTGTCAGTTGTCTATTGATCATGCATCTATTTTGAGTATAGCATGCAGTGTTGATGGCTTCAGCCCAAAATCTTTTAGGCAGCCCAGCTTCAGCTAACATGGTCCTTGTAGCTTCCTTGAGAGTTTTGTTTTTTCTTTCTGCTACTCCATTCTACTGTGGAGTCCTTGCTGCAGATAACTCATGAGCAATACCATTTTCAACACAATCTTGAGTTATTATCCCATTGACAAACTCAAACCCTCTATCGACCTTATCTTTATAATGGTTTGACTCTTCTCATTTTGAACTCTTCTCATCAGCTGAGGTAACTTCTGCAAGGTTTCCTTCTTTTTGCACATGAAGATTGTCCATGTATATCTTGAATAGTCATCCAACACCACTAAGGTATATTTCTTTCCACTTATGCTAGCTGGCTCAACTGGACCAAATAAATCCATTTGCATCTCGCCCACTAAGGTATATTTCTTTCCACTTATGCTAGCCGCTCAATGGACCAAATAAATCCATATGCAACAGATGCAATATCCTTGTTGACGATGAACTTGATTTTTCTTTGAATGATGATTTGATCTGTTTTCCCATCTGGCATGCATCACAAACACTTTCCTTCTTGTATACTGAGTTTGGCAGTCCTTTTACAAGATGACTCATTGCAAGCTTGTTAATTGTCTTGAAATTCGATGACACAGACTTTTTTGTGCCACAACCAACTTGATTCGGTATACTTTTTGCTAACAGACAAGTGCTTGGTGTGGCAGTCGACCAATCTACCACATACATGTTCTTCTGTCTGGATCCTTGCAACACTATTTCATTTGATTCAGAGTCTTTAATTGGACACACTCCCATATTGAATCCAACATTATAGCCCTTGTCACAGAGTTGGTTGATGCTTAACAAGTTGAAGTTGAGACCTTCAACGTATGCAACATCCGTGATTTCTAATCCATTTTTCTTGATGGATCCAAAGGCCTATTATTTCCCTAGAGCTTGATTTCCTCCAAATATGACTTATGTGCCTCTAATCTCCTTGAACTTTGACAGATTTTTCTTGTTTCTGTCATATGTCCGGGAATGACCACTATCCATGTACCAGGTTCCTTGGCACTCGCTGTTCCTTGAACCTTCAATTAAGGAAATTAGTTTTTAGGTACCCATACTTGCCTGGGTCCCGAGGGGTTAGTCTTTGTAAGATTATCCAACCAACCTATAGCCAAATGATCCGACTCTAAGAGGTTGCCATCTATCTGTGCCATAATCATAACTTACTTTGGCAAATTGCTTGGGGGCTTTAGGTTCATACAGCTGTCTCTTTTGTGTGTATGCATGTGTGTGTGTTTTAACAATTGCCTTCTTTGGGTAGTTGTGATATTTCTGAGTGTAGTGCATGGGTGCATATGTGTGCTGATGATAGCTCTTTTGCCTTTGGAATGGCCTTTGTTGAGTTCTAGTCCTTTGCCATTTGGACTTATATTCCATATGTCTTTGCTGATATTTCGCATTATTCCAATCAGCTTGGCTTGGGTAGTTTCTACCATTCCCATCATATGTGTTTCTTTGATAAAACTTCTGGGGTTTTTGGTAGCTCTGTTTATTTTTCACAGAGTACTTCCTATTTGGAGTTTGCTGAGGAACTCTGCTGGATTTGTTCTCACTGCCCCTCTCAAAGATACTCAATCTGGTTGTTTTCCTTTTCTTTTATATCCAAGGCCGCTTTGTTTGTGATTGTGATTTGGAGTGAATGTGGTGCAACATTTGGTATTTTGGATTTTGAGATGCTTCATTACTTGAAGATCCTTTTTCCAAAATCACTCTAGGAGTTTGACTGTGCACAAAGGAATTGAATCCTATGCCTGTCTTATCTCCACACTCTTTGTGGTTCATAATAAGCTCATCCAATGATTTGGATGCCTTTGTAAATGATGCAATCACATTTTTGAGATCATTTTCTCGTCATAACCCAAAACTTTGCATTTTCAATTATCATGGCTAAATCATTTATAAGCATAATTACACGTCTTGATATCTCATTCACATTAGATTGTATGTGAATTCACAAATTTAGTTTTTAACTAAATTATTCTATATATTAATATATTCAATATTAATAAGCTATATGTGGTAAACTTAGAAATAAAGAAATGTATCATTATGTGTTTGGGATATAATACGTGTATATTATAAACTGAGAATTAGGATAACAATTGAAAGAAAATAGCATATATATATATATATATATATATATATATAAAGCGTATAAATATATATGTGCATGTGTGGTCTGTGGTGTGTCATATATCTATATATATTATATATATATGTGTGAATACAGTGTGCATTATAATATATATAATATGAATAGTGTGAATCTTCCTTTTAGCCTCTTAACCGACTTAGCAATCTGATAATGATTATATACATGTAATTGTGGGGATTTCTCACATATATTTAACACACACATAAATTACGAAGATATATATATATAACCAATATATGTATCTTATCCGTATCTCCACTTGTTATATAGTTCCTTAATGGATAAGCTAATATATTAACAAATATCACTCTCATAATTAGAAATAAAATATACATACGAGAGTGCTCGTCTAGGAATCCATTGTTCCAGCTTTTAGGTGAGTTTTCTTTTTCTCATAAATTGTTTAAGGAAATCTATCACCTACGCTATTTGATTCTTGCTTCTAAGTTCGATTAAAGAAAAAAAAGAAAAGAGAAATAAACATGTTCAGTTAGTGTTTAGTAGAGTAAGATTTTGGATTTGTAAATAATTTTTACTAAATGTAATAAATTTTAAATTTTATCCTGCCGTTTAAAAAATAAGTAGCTTAATTCCTTATAATCTTTAGAGGAATAGGAAAGATTTGATTTGTAATTATTGAATTGAGAACTAACTCTTTTGTTTCTAATTATAGGGAAGGAGATTAAGATACAAATATTAGTTATACTTGTATGAGTAATATTAATATATATTCATTTTTTAATGATTAGAAGAAGGCAATGGAATTGAATTAGATGTCTATTTAATTGGGGTTGAGAACTCACGAAAAATCGATTCTCCCGCCCATGCACAAGTTGTCGATTACATACAAATGATATCATTGGAGTTAAATATATGATTCTTAATATGACTTTGTGCATTTGTGATATTATAATAGGTATAAATTCGATAAAGAAGTAAACAATGCCGAGTAGGTGAATAAGGTTGAAATAAGCACACCACCGGTGAGTATAATCTTTTGGCTTGTTATTTGACTTGTGTGATTATATAATTGATATATTCGAATGAACTGTTTACTTGTTTGGCTATAGTGATTAGAAGCTTATCGTGCTCTAACGTGAATTGTATGATTCTCTATGGTGATATTGTGATGAAATTGAGATATATGATCTCTGTGTGATGATATTGAAATGAAATTGAGATATGTGATCTCCACTGATGTTGTTGATATGAAAATGAGATATGCAATCTCTACTGATGTTATTGATACGGAAATGAAATATGTGATTACCGAAAATGCATTCATCGAGATTAATGGATTCTGTTATGGCCGCTAATGACCTTGAATCATGTGTTACAGAATTACAGTCATCCAGATTTTCTGGATTACGTAGTCTCCGTCGGCCACCCCGAGTTCACCAACTCTACGTGAATTAAGAATTATAGAGTGCCATGGCCATCTTCGTGATCACGATATATTCTTGGTATTAGCTGGCCCATAACAAGAAGAAAATATGATAAAACACGTGCATTTATGTATTTATGAATATTATAGTGTGAAATGGTTGTGATAATGTGCTTGTGTGATGTTAAATAACTAGTTATCGGATTATACTTGCTGAGCTTGCAACTCACCAAATGCAATGTTGCCAGTTTTTAGTTGTTGTAGATAAAAGTTGATCCGTGAGGTGTGATAGAAGTTTAAAGCATGGATCAATGGTCGGCCGTCTGGATTCCCATCCTTCTCCTTCAGCTCATCATTTGCATTTCATATAGGGAGTTTCATTTTGATCCGTATATAAAAGGGCACGATCGTTAAGGTCTTGTAATATGGATAAATGCACGTGTGTAAATATGTGTTGTTAAATCTTTTTAAATGTTTCCGCTTGCGTAAAAGGTTACAGATCATGATTAACATGTGCAATGCAGCCGTCTTTGCATATGAACTATAGTTTGTATGCTATAAAAATACGTGTTACAAGGGTAAGGGTATTACGATTTAGTTTGGTATCGAGCCGGGTAGGGTTTTGTAGATCATGGCATGGCATGAGCATTATCATTAAATGTTATACAAAGGTTACAATTTTGTCATATTATAGGCAAAAGGTTGTGAGTCAAGAAGCACATGTACATAATGATGAGCAAAGTGTTCACGGAGGGGAAGGAGCGGTAGCCGCAGTCACACTCATCTCATACACCTCGCATCATGTGCATAGAATACCTGCTCATTTTGGGTATCCACTTTATCAACTTGTAATTCCCCCCCGAACCACGTGAACGAAAATATGATAAACTTAGAAAGATGGGAGTCTGTTGATTTTGTGGGTACTACGGACCCAAAGAGGTCAAACATGGTCAAACGAACGAAAGGGTTCTAAACTTGATGAAATGTACTCTGAAGAAAAGTTTGATTATGCAAAGATCACTCCTTCAGGAAATGCGTATGATTGGTGGGAGACTATACCCGATAGTACTTGTTCAACCACCTATATTGACTGGGATGATTTTAAGAGAATTTCACGATACGTGTTTGCCGAGGTTTATAGGGATCGAAAGAAAAAGAGTTTCTAGAACTTAAACAGGAAATCGATCGGTTCTTAGTATGAAGTGTTGTTTAATCAGCTTTCTCATTATTCCCCACATATGATAGCCACGGAAAAAAAGAAATGTACTAGATTTGAATCGGACTCCGGTTTGCTATTCGAAATCGTATTACACCCACGAGATATGGAGTCTTATAGTAAGTTGAAAGTTGCGATGTACGTGTTGAGAAATTGGAAGTGAATCAAAACAAAACTTTCAAGATAATAGAAAGAGGCGGGGTGATGAAACCGCAAGCATTAGACTATGATTTACTAGTTCGAACCCCGATGAGGGAGTGTGGTGATTGTAAATACTATATATCGTGATTGCAAAATTTTGATCGGCGAATCGAATTGAGTGCTAGTTTATTTGTTATGCCCTTAAGAGATTTCGATGTGATATTGGGTATGGATTGGTTAACCGAACACCATGCTAAACTAGATTGTTTTACCAAAGAGATAGAGTTAGAGCTTCCGATCGGGGCGCAGGTTGTATTTAAAGGGAAAGAGAAATTGTGCCTACATGTATAATATCTGCTTCTACAGCTTTCAAAATGATTAAGAAAGGTTGTGAATGTTACCTAGCCCACGTAATAGACACGCGTTTATGTGGTTTGAAACTTGAAGACACTCCAGTGGTTAGAGAGTATCCCGATGTGTTTCCGGATGATTTACCCGTTACCTCCGGATAAAGATATAGAGTTCACCATTGAACTACAACCTGGTACATCGCCAATCTCTATTCCTCCTTATCGAATGGCACCTGTTGAGTTACAAGAATTAAAGACCCAGCTACAAGAACTGTTGGATAAAGGATATATTAGACCGAGTGTTTCGCCATGGGGCGCACCAGTGTTGTTTGTAAAAAAGAAAGATGGTACGCTGAGATTATGCATAGATTATCGACAACTGAATCGAGTGACGGTGAAGAATAAATATCCATTGCCTAGAATAGATGATTTATTTGATCAGTTGCAAGGTGCTAGAGTTTTCTCAAAGATTGATTTGAGATCAGGATATCACCAGTTAAAGATTGCAGAGGCGGATATTTCAAAACAGCTTTCAGAACAAGGTATGGCCATTACGAGTTTTTGGTAATGCCTTTTGACCGACTAATGCACCCGATGTATTTATGGCGTTGATGAATAATGTATTTAGACCCTATCTAGATAAATTTGCCATTGTCTTCATTGATGATATCTTGGTATATTCTAAATCAATGAGTAACATGAACAACATTTGAGAATTGTGTTGCAAACCTTGCGAGAGAAACAACTATATGCAAAACTCGGTAAATGTGAATTTTGGTTAGATCAAGTAATCTTTTTGGGACACGTTGTTTTTACGGTGACGGGATTAAAGTTTATCGAGAAAATCGAAGCGGTGATCAAGTGGGAAAACCCAAAAAGTGTTACGAGTTCGTAGTTTTCTAGGTCTAGCAGGATACTATCGACGATTTGTTGAGAATTTTTCGCTTATTGCAACTCCACCGACAAAATTACTATGAAAAGATGTTCCTTTCAAATGGACAGATAGTTGCCAAAAGAGTTTGGAAGAGTTAAAGAAGAGGCTTACCACGCCCCCGTCTTGACTATTCCTTCAGTACCAATGGGTTTATTGTTTTACAAGTGACGCTTCTTATCAAGGTTTAGGATGTGTTTTAATGCAACACGGTAAGGTTATTGCTTATGCGTCTAGACAACTTAAACCATATGAAATGTCTTACCTTACGCATGACCTTGAATTAGTCAGCGGCTATTTTTGCATTAAAGATATGGAGACACTACCTATATGGTGCCACATTTCAAATTTTCACCGATCATAAAAGTTTGAAATACTTATTAAGTCGAAAAGAGTTGAACATGCGTCAAAGAAGATGGCTCGAATTGCTTAAGGATTATGATTACACTATTGAATATCATCCAGGGAAAGCTAATGTTGTTCTTTGATGCTTTAAGCCGAAAATCTTATGGTACTTGTTTCTTATCTCTCAAAGGCACTCTTTCACCGTATTTGTTAGATATGAGAAAGATGAATGTTGAATTAGATGTAAATGATATGGGTATTATATGTGCGTCGCTTGGTGTTCGATCTGTGATGATTGAAAGAATTAAACAAGCACAATTTCCTCGATGATAAACGAGTAGTATTGCGAGAAAAAGTGAAACAAGGAAAAGTGCATCATTTGTTCGAATAGTGATGGTAATTTGACGATCAATAATCGACTTTGTGTCCCCGATGTTGATTGTTTAAGGAATGAGATAATGGAAGAGGCTCATCTTGCACCATATGCCATGCACCCAGGTAGTACAAAAATGTATCGGACCTTAAAAAGCCATTATTGGTGGCCTAGAATGAAGAAAGATGTAGCCGAGTATGTTTCAAATGCTTAACTTGCCAAGAGATTAAAGCGAGCATCGGCACTAGTAGGTAAATTGCATCCATTACCTATTCCTATTTGGAAGTGGGAGCGTATTACTATGGATTTACTTTATGGTATGCCGATGACACCGAGAAAAATGACGCAGTTTGGGTTATTGTTGATCGACTAACAAAGTCGATGCACTTTCTACCATTCGGATGGGGTTCTACCCTGGAAAATCGCAAAACGATATGTAAACGAGATTGTTAAACTACATGGTGTACCTTTGTCTATTGTTTCAGATCGTGATCCTTGTTTTACGTCTAGATTTTGGGGTAGCTTACAACAAGCATTAGGTACTAAATTACATTTTAGTACAAAGATTTCATCCACGCATGATGGGCGGTCGGAGAGGACTATTCAAACTCTAGAGGATATGCTTCGTGCTTGTGTTCTTGAATTCAAATGTTCTTGGGATGAATATATTGCGTTGATGGAATTTGCATATAATAATCAACATCATAGTAGCATTGGTATGGCGCCTTATGAAGCATTATATGGTAGGAAATGCAGAATCCACTATGTTGGGATGAAGAGGGAATACGATTCTTTGGAAGGTCCAGATCGATTCAAGACACAATTGAAAAAGTGAAAATAGTTAAAAGTCGTTTAAAAGCAGCTCAAGATAGACAAAAAAGTTATATTGATCAAAGATAAAGGCGGAAATGGAATATGAAGTTGGTGAGAAAGTATTTCTCCGTGTTTCCCCTTGGAAGGGTATTCTAAGATTTGGAAAGAAAGGTAAATTGAGTCCTCGTTACATCGGCCCATACGAAATACTTGAAAAGGTTTGACCATTAGCTTATAGGCTTGCCTTTACCACCCGAATTGTCACGATTCATAATGTGTTCCATGTTAGTATGCTTCGTCGATCTGGTCGGACGACCCGTCACATATTCTTCGAGATGAACCAGTTGAAATTGCTGATAATTTGAGTTATGTTGAAGAACCAGTTGAAATAGTGGGTCACAAAGAAAAACAACTTAGAAACAGGGTGATTCCATTGGTAAAAGTTTTATGGAAAAATCATTCAAAAGAAGAAGTTACGTGGGAAACAACATCACATGAGAGAGCAATATCCATGGTTATTTACTCATACGGTACAAATTTCAAGGACGAAATTTTTAAGGGGGGAGAATTGTCATAACTCAAAACTTTGCATTTTCAATTATCATGGCTAAATCATTTATAAGCATAATTACACGTATTTGATATCTCATTCACATTAGATTGTATGTGAATTCACAAATTTAGTTTTTAACTAAATTATTCTATATATTAATATATTTAATATTAATAAGTTATATGTGGTAAACTTAGAAATAAAGAAATGTATCATTATGTGTTTGGGATATAATACGTGTATATTATAAACTGGAGAATTAGGATAACAATTGAAAGAAAATAGCATATATATATATATATATATATATATATATATATATATAAAGCGTATAAATATATATGCATGTGTGGTCTCAATGGTCTCGTAATATATCTATATATATTATATATATATATATATGTGAATACAGTGTGCATTATAATATATATAATATGAATAGTGTGAATCTTCCTTTTAGCCTCTTAACCGACTTAGCAACTGATAATGATTATATACATGTAATTGTGGGGATTTCTCACATATATTTAACACACACATAAATTACGAAGATATATATATATATAACCAATATATGTATCTTATCCTTATCTCCATTTGTTATATAGTTCCTTAATGGATAAGCTAATATATTAACAAATATCACTCTCATAATTAGAAATAAAATATACATACGAGAGTGCTCGTCTAGAATCCATTGTTCCAGGTTTTAGGTGAGTTTTCTTTTCTCATAAATTGTTTAAGGAAATATATCACCTACGCTATTTGATTCTTGCTTCTAAGTTCGATTAAAGAAAAAAAAAAAGAAAAGAGAAATAAACATGTTCGATTAGTGTTTAGTAGAGTAAGATTTTGGATTTGTAAATAATTGTTACTAAATTTAATAAATTTTAAATTTTATCCTGCCGTTTAAAGAATAAGTAGCTTAATTCCTTATAATCTTTAGAGGAATAGGAAAGATTTGATTTGTAATTATTGAATTGAGAACTAACTCTTTTGTTTCTAATTATAGGGAAGGAGATTAAGATACAAATATTAGTTATACTTGTATGAGTAATTTTAATATATATTCATTTTTAATGATTAGAAGAAGGCAATGGAACTGAATTAGATGTCTATTTAATCGGGTTGAGAACTCACGAAAAATGGGATTCTCCCGCCCATGCACAAGTTGTCGATTACATACAAATGATATCATTGGAGTTAAATATATGATTCTTAATATGACTATGCATTTGTGATATTATAATAGGTATAAATTCGATAAAGAACTAAACAAGGCCGAGTTGGTGAATAAGGTTGAAATAAGCACACCACCGGGTGAGTATAATCTTTTGGCTTGTTATTTAACTTGTGTGATTATATAATTGATATATTCGAATGAACTGTTTTACTTGTTTGGCTATAGTGATTAGAAGCTTATCGTGCTCTAACGTGAATTGTATGATTCTCTATGGTGATATTGCGATGAAATTGAGATATATGATCTCCTGTGTGATGAGATTGAAATGAAATTGAGATATGTGATCTCCATCGATGTTGTTGATATGAAAATGAGATATGCAATCTCTACTCGATGTTATTGATACGGAAATGAAATATGTGATTACCGAAAATGCATTCATCGTGAGATTAATGGATTCTTATGGCCGCTAATGACCTTGATCATGTGTTACAACTGATCATCCGAGAATTTCTCGATTACAGAGCATCAGTCGGCCACCCCGAGTTCACCGAACTCTACGTGAATTAAGAATTATAGAGTGCCATGGCCATCTTCGTGATCACGATATATTCTTGGTATTAGCTGGCCCATAACAGTAAAAAAATATGATCAAGCACGTGCATTTATGTATTTATGAATATTATAGTGTGAAATGGTTGTGATAATGTGCTTGTGTGATGTTAAATAACTAGTTATCGGATTATACTTGCTGAGCTTGCAACTCACCAAATGCAATGTTGCCAATTTTTAGTTGTTGTAGATAAAAGTTGATCCGTGAGGTGTGACAGAAGTTTAAAGCATGGATCAAAGGTCGGCCGGCTGGATTCCCATCCTTCTCCTTCAGCTCATCATTTGCATTTCATATAGGGAGTTTCATTTTGATCGTATATAAAAGGGCACGATCGTTAAGGCCTTGTAATATGGATAAATGCACGTGTATAAATATGTGTTGCTAAATCTTTTTAAATGTTTCGCTTGCGTAAAGGTTACGATCATGATTAACATGTGCATTGCAGCCCATGCTGCATATGAACTATAGTTTGTATGCTATAAAAATACGTGTTACAAGGGTAAGGGTATTACATTTTCCCTCTTTTCTATAGCAAACTATCTCTACTATTAGTTTAGCATTCTCGGCCTTGACTCTTTGTTCTCATCGGCTATGTGACTTAGAGTACTCACTCTCCTTAGTCACCGTGAGTTTTGGCTTTTGAGTTGGCTTTTTTTCCTCGTTTAATAGTGTGTGTGAGGATTTAATGTCTTTGAAAGTCTTTCATCATTTTGCCTAATGAATCATAAAGATCGAGTGGGTGATGAAGTGTGTGTGTCACACGATCACTATCACTAGAATCGAGAGAGATGAGTTAGAGTGTACCTCATCTTCTTGGTCAGTTGATCTTGTTCTTTGGCCATTAGATGCAGATCATTGCTTCTTCTTCGAATCACTTGAGTAGTCGCCTTCACTACTCTCTCGATTCCACTTTCTTCTTTGGACTTAGTTTGTCTCGCCAGATCTCTGCGATCAACATGGCATTTTTCTTTTCCCCTCTTCTTTCTCTCAAGATTCTTCTTTCTTCTTCATTCCCGTATTTATTGACTACAGGATATGGACAATCAATAGCAAAGTGTCCTGGTTGTCTACAGCCCAACACAGGCTCTCAACTCTTTGATCAGCTCTTTCCATTCTTTGGTTATCGCCTCTCGATATTCAACCTTTGATGCTCGGCTCTTTTGGGTGGCCTATCTTCCTTGACTTGGAGGAGTCAATGTCTCCTGGAGGATTCACCCTTGTTTCTTTTATAGTTCTTATTGAAGAACTTGTTGAATCTTTTAACTATCAAGGCAATTTCCTCCTGGTCAATGGCTTCCTTGACCTCAACTCTCTTCCCATCCTTGACTATAAGTGCAGCTATTTTGGGTACGCTTGTCTCCTCTGATCTTTTCTTCTCACCAAACTCGTAGGCTTTGAGATCGAGAATAGTTCATGATTGGATATTTTTAATAGGTCCATCGAGTGCACCGAGAGCCATGGTCTTCATTTCCCATTCAGCGGGGAGGCTCCTTAGGATCTTCATACACATCTCCTTTTGTGTGTATTCATTTCCAAGTGCTGAGAGCTCATTTGTAATTTCAGTGAATCTAACATCCAACCGATCCATTGTCTCACCTGCAAGCATTTTAAAGTTTTCAAATTTTTGAACAACAACAGATAATTTGTTTTCTTTAATTTGCTCGATCCTTCACAAATTAAAGTTAGTTTGTCCCGCATTTCTTTTGTTTGTTTTCCATGACTTGACTTTATTGAACATCGCTTTCGTTGGCCACATTGTCCAAATTATATCTCTTTCTGTCATCATTGGTCCATTCAAATCCTTGATTTTTCAACTAAGGTGGTCTTGCTTGACCACGCTTATTCTCATTCAAATGCGCCGCTCTCTCCTTGCGATTGTGTTCACTTTCAATATTTGCAGTGGCCCATCCTCTATTACTAGCCACATTTCGTCATGTAAAGTTGATAGATGAGCCTCGCATACGAATTTTCCAGTCATCAAACTCCTCAATAGTGAACATAAGAATGCGTGTCAAATTTGCTTCCCATGATAATAACTTTGTTTGAATAAGAAAAGCTTTTGAAAGGGCAAGTGTTAAAAAAAATTTGAGAGATTGGAGATCTAGTTCATAACTGGTCGGAAGGCTCAATGAACCAACCGCTCCGATACCACTTATAGGTCCCAAGGGTGTGAGTAAAGTTTAGAAGGGGGTTGAATAAACCTTACCAACTTTTCGATTTTAGTCCTTTTAAAATAATTCGAGTTAATTCCACACTAAGTCCTTGAAGGACAAAATGACTAAGTTAGTTAATCAACGAGTTAGCCACTCAACGTTTCGAAAGAGCCGTTGATAGAATAATTCAAATTGTTTTAGACTAAACCTTAACTTGGTTGTGATGAGATTTTCAAATTGGAAGACTTAACACCCCGAATCATTGAAATCAAAGTCGGTTTTAACTCTAAATTATTAACATTAATTGGTATGTGGGCTATTCCACCATAATTGCAATTTGTCTTAGGGCAAAAGTAATCGCTTGAATCGATTGTTGTTGAGCTACATGTCTTTGTTGGTGAGGTACCGATTTTTCTCATTGACCGATTATTCCCATTTTTCATTTTTATT
The DNA here is from genome assembly GCA_016081115.2 of Rehmannia glutinosa. Classification (NCBI taxonomy): domain Eukaryota; kingdom Viridiplantae; phylum Streptophyta; class Magnoliopsida; order Lamiales; family Orobanchaceae; genus Rehmannia; species Rehmannia glutinosa. Next base: position 142,701,371 of record CM071926.1, read on the forward strand.
CTCGGTGTTCTCGTTCGCATCCTCCATAGCTTGGTCTAGATTCCTTCTTTGGTCATCTAGTAATTGCACTTATTCTTCTTGCCAATGCTTCAACTTCCTAATAAATGGTTCTAATTCTCTTCGCTTTGAGCGAGTGTTCATGCACTACTCGGACCAACAAAAAAAAAAACAAATCAAACACTATATAAAAATAAAATTAACAAATCTAAACTAATTTTTTTGTATCATTTTTTTGTTTTTTTTTAAAAAAAAAAGTACAAGTGTCTAAATTAAAAATAACATTATTTATCGCAATATTAATACTCCTAAGTAAATTAGTCCCCGGTAATGGCGCCAAAAACTTGTTCGTCTATTTCTTTAGCTTCACCGCAAGTGAACGGCTTAGTTAATAGATATGGTGAGCAAGCTCGATCCTACAAGGACTAATAAATTAACGTACTATGTATTGAAATTGTAATAGCACTAATTTTTTTAGACGATCCAAATTGTGATTGATGATTAATAAAAACTAAGAAAATAATTTAACATGAAACTAAACAAAACAAAGAATCACAAGGCAAAAGATCAAGTAAATGGATGGATCCAGGGTTATAGTTTCGATTAATTACTCTCTTGTTATCAAATCAATCAAACCAAAGTTATCATTTATCTTCCATATAAGATGATCACACAAGTTATTTATTCTCTCTCTCTCGAGACAAAATAAATGTGTAGATTGGATTACCTACGCTAGCATCTCTACTCAACATAGAATAACTAACTCCCAATAGCATAAAAGATCGATAAATCCTCACAAATATCACGGACTTCTCAATCATGCAATATACTCGGGTCAAGTACTCAAGATCTAGTATTGAAACTCGTCTATCGATTTATGAATCAACACACCAAATATGTCAAATCATTGGATAGATGATAAAACAAACAATAAATCAAAGTACTCGAATAAAGCTCAAAATATAACTTCAATTAAAATCAATCATTTAACAAGAAGTAAATTAACCTACTCCCAAGCCCCTAATCACAAGAGGTTTAGCCGGATATGAGAAACGAAGAATTTGTAGATAAATTAATCATATCCATATCAAACTAGATGAAAATAAAATACAATAGAGAAACAAAACTCACGGATATCGATGGATCTCTCGATCGGTCAATCTTCAAGCGTGGATGTGGATCTTGACTTTCGCTCTGTTCCTCTTGAAGACAAATGAACTTTTCTCTTTTTTAGGGATAAAAATCTAATTTCCTCTTTTTTTCCGCCTCCTCTCAATTTATACTCCAAAAAGGTTAAAATCGATTGGGTAAGGAAATAATATGTCAAATCCATACGGATGCACGGGCCGTGCCAAAAGCACACGGGCTACTCGTGCGTCATCTTTGAAACATAATTCAATTATCGACTCACGCGCGGGCCGTGCGTATATGTATGGGTTGCACGTGCGTGGTAATTTTATGCTCCGATTCAGCCGATTTTTCTCGTATCAACTCCTTACTTCGTCTACTCATTGTTCCATGTATCTCAAGGGTTATAGTATCTAAAATGCTCCAAATTACCGAGAAAAGTGCTACAAATAGTCATTTTCCCGCAAAAAGCAAAGCTTAATATTTTTCCAAACATTAAGAACACAACCCTTATTACTAATTTAATGTGTGTATATCACTTTATTTTAGTCAAAACCATGCCTAAAATACATGCAAAAACCATAATTATCAAACCCTAAGTCAATGGGAGCTAGCATCTCACACGGAAATGACTCTCAAATTCCACGAGTAAGAATGAGTGAATATGAATATTCTCCATCATCTATATGAGATTGAGTGGGTATCCTTCACAATTACTTTTGTGGGTAGTGATGAGTCAATAGAGCATATGACTTCACTTGATGTCATAAATGACTAAGAATAAAATCTAAGAGCTAGTTAATTCTCTGTCCAAGTGCAAGACTAAAAGAAAAATGTGGTTTCTATAAGTCAAGTGCAATATAGATTGATTTATTGACATGTGTGTAGCTCGATCAAGGGCGAAATATTTACGCATGTTAGAAGTGAGTAAATTTTGATATTTTTCTAAGTAGTGAGACGCCTCAATTCGTCAATATGTTATATGTCATTGCCACTTTCGTCAGGTTTGTCCTGGATGATTGTGTTGACATGTATCAATGAAAATCGAATAATTAGATCCGAGTGGATCACCTAATGAATTCAAGAAGTGGAGTGAGAGCTCATTGATTGTTGATCTAGAGCTCCATTTGTGACTTCAATTAACATATTTATTTCATTAAGCTATCTTTTTGGTAGGCCTATGATGGTCAAGTAATTCACGGAACATAAGTCATAACAATTAAGAGAATTTATTTCTCGCCATTTATGGGTAATAATGTGATGACCGTGAAAAGAACATGGAGCCATATCCACTTACTTGATGGCTATCCTTACATTCCATGATCAAACATCATGTTCTTAGTTAAGAAATGATGTATTAAGAAAAAGAAAAGAAATGCTAGCTAGTTTATGTAAACACTGTCGAATATTGGATGTGCGCTATGTGCGTACTCAACAAGTCTTGAGCTTAGCAGTGAGATTGGTGAGTAGATATCGAAGTGATCCATGTGTTATCGTGATGCAGACAAGTGGATACTTATATCTTAATAGATTGGTGTATGAATTGCTAGAGACAAATTTGGAATCTTGAAATGATACGTGTTGTGCGCATATTCATGAGATATTTTATTGTATTTGATATCATGAAACCACTTTTTGTATGGTTTGGGCACTGAACATTGTTGGTAACCAAACCTACTTACTCGAGGCATTACTTCACTTAAGAGTTTTGCGCATAATATTGTTCTCAGGTATACTTCTACGAGCGGTATGAGTGTTGATCCCTTTTATGAGCCTTTTGTTTGGAGATATGCTCCATAGATAGTCATTGGAGATTAAGTACAATTGATTATGTGGCATTTGAGAATATATTATATTAATGAAAAATATTTGATTCTTATTATGTGTTTGGTACTTAATTTATGAGTTTTCACCAGACTTTGATTGGCTTTCTCACATGGACAATGGCCCTTACACTAAGAGAGCGAGCATGATGAGACTTAAAAGATTGCACAAAGAGGTTTGCGAATGATCGCCTTTGCACTAGAAGCGTGAGAAATGTCAATAAGTATAACTAACGATCGTTTTAGCTAGAGGCTAATATGAGATCCGAGTTGATCGAAATGAAGCATGTCTAAATTCTTTATCACACTACAAGAAATTCACAAATTATCGATGGAGTTTTCCGTCTGTAAATACAAAATATTCGTCGGTAATCCATTTACAGACGGAATTACAAATATTATGCCAGCAATTTCTCATCAGTATTTGATCACCACGAAATTTAAATCCATCAGTAATTTATCGACGGAATTACCTATGGAATATTTTAATAAATTCCATCAGTATATTTTCTTTGGTCAACGAAATTCGAAGCAAATTGGTGCGTCGGATTACAAGCGGAAATTTTCGTTGGTAAAGTATTGACGGAATTAATTAAAGTCGATAAATATAATTATTTTTAAAAAATAAAAAGATAATACCGACGAATTTTTTTGTCAAGAAATTTAAAGAATTTTTACCGACGAAAAATTTACTTATTGTATTTTTTTATTTTTTTATTTTTTATTATAATCATAATACCTATTATCTGTATAACCTACGAATAAAATACATATCAAATGCACAAACATAAATTTACCCAAAAATGTACTAAAATTGCATCAAATTAAAATTTAAACTACGAATATTGTTGTTTCAATTCTTATTTACCGTCTATCGGATCGTGCGATGAACACCTAGTGAATTCGTGTCTTATCTATTAGATCCCACATACAATATTTTTGCAAACAAGAAATATAATTAAGGAACAAAGTTTGAACATATTTCTTATGTTGAAAATTATATTCTATTTTATACACTTGACCTATAAGTAATATACTTTGAATTGTGCACTAATCTTAAGTTTTTGAACCTATAAACAACCCAAAAAAAAAGTGGAAAATGTATAAAAATCAGAACTATATATAGGAAGATATACATATATAAAGAATAAAAGGAAACAATGTATTTGCACGTATTCCAAACAACTTGGACAAATATTATTCTAATTCATGATATTGAGCTTAGCTTAGTACAACATACAAAACTATCAAAGTGTTACCAGCTTGAATTGAGAAATAACCTTAACTATCTGAGAAAAATAGTTGGTCATCCAAGCAAATCTATTAGTTCTACTCTCGCATTTTCCTTATTTAAACTATAGTCCTGCTCTCCTTTCTCATTGAAATTCAAACTTCTCATTAATAGTTATTGAGGAAACTCATATATAAATTCTCTTTTGTATAAAAAATATTTCAAGTAATCAAATGGCTTACATAGTGATTAACATAAGTATATTTCTCACTCTTGTAAATAGTCCTCCAATAAATGAATCGAGTACTCACGCTGCTTCTATTAACAAACTATACTCGAAAATAACTAGCTACTCCCCAAATGAAGTAATCATTTATCATTGTGGAAAGACTCATAAATTTAAATTCATCTTTTTAGTTTTCACCAAACATGAAATAATTTTCCATTTTAAGTCATGATAGTTGAACTGTCAAAGTAAATCTGCAAATTATAATACACCTTCCCAGTGACTATAAAGTGCACAACAATGTGTTCACATGAATATCTAAATCCATTTAAACTGATTAAAGCATGTTCTAGATACCTAAGGAAAACCATACCTATTATAAATGTAATTCTCAATTTATCTCCAATTTGATTTCAAAATCAACAACCCCTAATTTATACAACACCACATATTATTTCAACAAACAAAAAAAAAATACATTGGAATTATTTCAACAAAAAAATAAACAAAACTATGGATTTAATATAGGGAAGTTGAATAACAAAAAAAATCTAAAATTAGGGCAAATTTAAAACCTTTTGAAGTTTTGACCGGAGCAAAAAGGGTGGGACAGCGGCGACAGTGGGTGGTGCTCGTCGGCGCAGCAACTGGAGGGTTGAGGACGGTGGTCGCCGGTGGGTGGGAGGGGAGAGAGAGGGGAGAAAATGTGAGAAGAAGAATGAAAATGAGGAAAATGGGATTGTTGTTCCGATTATACTGTCAAATATACCGACGGAATTACCGGTAGATATAAATCCGTCGGTACTTAAGTGTGAAAAACGTCATTTCCTATAATTTTATACCAAAGTTCTTCAAGAGTTTAAGTTACACAACCAAGTAAATAACTCTAGCTAGTAGTTATTTACACCAACGAGAAAGACAGATCGTGATTTTTTTCTGTGGTTTGCTCCGGTTCAACCAATCTATGGGGTTTGTTCATTGTTCGTGCTTCAATCAACAAGTGCTTATAACGGGCTTAATCCTGGCTACGTGGATCGACAATTCAACTGTAAATAGATATACTCGATCCAGTACTTTATATATGCAAATTTGTGATTTATGTTTGACCCACTTTATAATTAGTACCACACGTTGTTATCTAAATCGGCCATTTTTGTGGATATGCATGTGTCCCTGCATCAATCCTTGAACAAATAAACATCGTATCACTGGTTGCATGATTGAAGGTTGGAACTTGTGAAATTTAGGAATTCATCACTCACGTAGCAATTACTGATTTTACAAGTTTTAATTATTAAATTGGAGTTCATACATAATATTCATACATTAACAGCAACAAATGTAGTTGATTTCTGTTTTTTTATGGGCACTAATTTCAAATTTATGCAGTTTTGAATTATAATAAAGAATTAAACTGTGAAAGAAGTTTGTTGCATTTACGAGTAAAATACTAAAAAGTGTTAAACATTATAATTGTGTCATCTTATTGTTAAACGTGTAATTTGCCAACCTCAATTAATGCAACCGACAAACAGATGGGCAGCATTCCAAATCATCATTAGGGGACAAATTAATTAGTCCAATAGTGGATTTTGCAAGTTGGGTATTTAATTAATCTTCCCAACCATCAACTAATTATCTTAATTAACTCCCAAGTTTAGGCCTATAAATAAGTTCAAGGTTTCTGCATTTGGATCATGAAAAGTAAGCATCCGAGAGCAAAATATACAAAGCCAATACAAGGCTATTTTGTGAGAAAAAAAATATTGTAAGAAAATTTGTAAGCAAAAATTGAGTGTGTTTTGTTTCTATAATTGTGCTTTGAGGAGATTATATTTTTTAGTGAGTTAATATTTTGCCTCCAATTTATTTTATTTCTCCCTCACATTTTTATATTTACACCCGGATACTCAACAATTGTGGTATCAGAGCCAGCCTTGGCCTGATAACCTCTCATATTTATTAGATGGCTTCAACTAGCCGTAATGATCTTTCATTCTCATATCCCCAATAAGGTGTTCCTATCTTTGTTGGTCAAGATTATGAATTATGGAATGTTCTAATGAAGACGATCTTTGTGTCCCATGAACTCTGGGATGTTGTAGAAGACGGGTATAAATCATATACCCAGGATGAGAGATAGCCACATTAACAACGCGCGAGAAGAAAGTGCATAAAGAGAACAAGACGAAAGATGCCAAAGCCTTGTCCTTTATGCACCAAGGGGTAAGTCGATCAATTCTTCCGCGCATTACGGGTGTCAAAACATCAAAAGAAGCATGAGAAATTTTGAAAAAACAATTTGGAGGCCATGAAAAAGTCATCGCTATTAAATTGCAAAATTTATGGTGAGATTTTGATAACTTGGTTATGAAAGATAACGAAAACATCCAAGAATTTTTTTCTAGAGTTTCCACAGTAATAAATCAAATCAGAGGCTATAGCGATGCAATCGAAGACAAGAAGATCATTGAAAAAGTGCTACGAAGTCTGCCGGCAAAGTTCGAGCACATTGTTGCTGCCATTGAAGAATCCAAAGATCTCAAAAACTATCTTTGGATGAACTTATGGGATCACCGAAGCCCACGAAAAAGAATGAGTAGATTTTCAAGTCAAAGCCTGGAGCAAGCCTTTCAAGTGAAGGCTAGTATTTCAGAAGAAGAAAGTCAAGAAAAGAGAGCCAACTTAGCACAACAAGGTGGTGCGGAGGAAGAGGCCGCAACAGACATCAAAACTTCCAAGCACGAGGACGAGGAAGAAGAGGCATTTTTAATCAAAGAAACTCTACTCAAAATTCCGATATGTATTGCGAATATGCGAAAAAATAACCACGATACCAAGAGTTGTCGCTATAAGTGCAAACGATGCACAAATGTAAATCATTCTCAAAGAGATTGTTGGCATAAACATGATGGAGTTTCAAATGAAGCCAATTTATCCGAACAAAAAGAACCCAATCGGTATTCTACTCTTGTTTAAATTCTCAACAACAAATTGAGAATATTTGGTACGTGGATAGTGGTTGCAAGAATCACATGTGTGGAAACAAGAATATGTTCGTGAAGTGGATGAGTCATATTCATCCAAGTAAAGCTCGGAGATGGAAAGTCACGTAAAATTCTTTGGAAAAGGAGCGATGGAGACCCAGGACAAAAGAAAGGCAAAGTGAATGTCATCAAGGATGTGTTCTACGTGCACGACTTGACTCAAAATTTATTGAGTGTGGGTCGATTTGCTTGAGAAAAATTACAAAGTGGAGTTCAATAACAACCATTGTGTCATTGTTGACAAGCGGAAAGAATCTCACAATGGCAAGAGTTAAGATGACTTCAAATAAAATATTTCCTCTTAACCCGCAATTGGTCGAGAAATTTGCACTTCAAAGCATAACAGATGAACAACATAATATTTGGCATTTGAGGTATGGACATTTGAGCTATAAAAGTTTGAATTTGCTCAAAAAGAAAAATATGGTTTTGATCTTCCTAACATTCCGGATCGAGACAAGACTTGTGAAGGATGTATTTATGGTAAAATGCATCGTTTACCATTTCCAAAGACATCATATAGAGCCAAAGCTCCTCTTGAGATTGTGCATGCGGATATTTATGGGCCAACACAAACACCATCACTCAACGACAACAGGTATTTTCTCTTGTTTGTTGATGATTATTCCGAGAATGATGTGGATATATATCTTGAAACAAAAATCGAAGCATTTCCAAATTTTCTGGAGTTCAAAGGATATGTGGAAAATCAATGTGGCGAAAAAATAAAGACACCTGCGAACAGATCGAGGAGGAGAATTCATTGGCAAATCCTTCATGGATTATGACAAAGAAAAAGGAATCCACAAACAACTCACGATTAACTCTGACCCACAACAAAATGGTGTTGCGAAACGAAGAATCGCACGATTGTTGAGATGGCACGAGCATGATGATTGCAAAGGACTTCCAAAAAGTTATTGGGCGGGAGCCGTGAATGCGGTTTTATATCTTGAATCGTTCACCAACAAAAGCTATTCCAAACAAAACTCCTTATGAAGCGTGGCACCATAGAAAGCCACAGGTAAATCATTTCAAAGTTTTTGGTTGCATTGCTTATTCACATATTCCATTTCAACATAGAGAAAAGTTTGATGAAAAAGGAGAAAAATGATCTTTGTTGATTATAGTGACGAATCCAAGGGATATCATTTGCTAAACCCAAAAACAAATAAACTCATAATTTCTCGAGATGTTATATTTGATGAGATGCAATCCTGAAAGTGGAATGAAAATCAAAAATCAAATCGCCCGGACAAACACCGTTTCAACAAATCAAGGCGATCAACCCAAAGACAAGTACGATGCAGTTCGATGTACGGCAAGCTCTAGCACACCAGGATCACCTGGTGAATCTTCTCAAGATTCTCAAAGTCCAATCGAAGAGTAAGAAATTTGACAGAGATATTTATGAATCATGTAATGTTGCATATTTTGCTTGTGAGCCACAGAGCTATGAAGAAGCCGCCAAAGAAGAAGTTTGGCAAATCGCAATGGATGAAGAAATTGCGAGCATTGAAAAGAACAATACTTGGGAGCTCTTAAACCTTCCCAAAGGAAAAAGTGTGATCGGGGTAAAATGGGTCTACAAGACCAAGTACAAAGAAGATGGTTCAATTCACAAGCACAAAGCCCACTTAGTTGCAAAAGGATATTCTCAACAACCGGGAGTTGATTTCAATGAGACATTTGCACCAGTTGCTCGAATGGAGACAATGCGAATTGTCCTGGCCATTGCAGCACAACTTGAGCTACCAGTCTACCAAATAGATGTTAAATCAGCATTTCTAAATGGTGACTTGGAGGAAGAAGTGTACGTGGAACAACCAGAAGGCTACATTGCAAATGGCGAAGAAGATCAAGTCTATCGACTCAGGAAAGCATTATATGGATTGAAGCAAGCACCAAGAGCCTGGAATAGCAAGATTGATCAGTACTCTCAACAAACTGGTTTTCAAAAAAGTCAGAGTGAACCATCATTATACGTAAAGAAACAAGGTGCGCAAGATTTTCTGATTGTTTGTCTTTACGTAGATGACTTGATCTATACAGGGACCAGTCCAACATTGGTGCAAGAATTCAAAAAGTCAATGATGAAAGAGTACGAGATGACTGACTTGGGTCTCATGAAATATTTTCTTGGGATTCAAGTTCGCCAATCCAAAGGAGAAATTTTTATTTCTCAAGAAAAATATTTGGAAGCATTGTTGAAGAAATTTCAAATGAGCAATTGCAAGCCGATCTCAACTCCGACGACGATTAATGAAAAACTGCGATTGAATAATGGTGCAACAAGAGTTGATCCAAAGATTTACCGCATCTTAGTCACTCGTTGATTTACTTGACAAACACGAGACCGGATATTGTCTATCCAACACCGATTTCATGATTCATGCATGATTCAAGCAAGCTACATTTTGCGGCCGAAAAAGAATTCTTCGATATCTTCAAGGTATAAGAAAACTAGGAATCAAGTATGTCAAAGAGAAAGACAATAAGCTCATTGGATATACAGACAGTGACTGGGCCGGGTCACTTGATGATCGCAAAAGTACATCAGGGTATGTATTTTGTCTTGGTTCAAAAATAATATATTGGTCATCAAAGAAGCAAAGACAGTCTCACTTTCATCGTGAGGCGAATACATCGCCGCCATCGATGCGCTTGTGAAGCAAGATGGTGAGAAGAATTTTGGTTGATGTTCAGCAAAGCCAAGACACTCCTACAACCATTTTCTATGACAATATGTTAACAATCGCAATGACGAAAAATCCAGTTTTTCATGCAAGATCAAAGCACATTGAACTTCGGCACCATTTCATCAGAAGTCTCGTGAATGGTCAAAAAATTCAACTCGAGTTCGTGAACACAAAGGAGCAGTTAGCGGATAGTTTCACGAAAGCAGTTAGCCTCGAAAAGATGGAGCAATTTTGCAATAATGTTCGGATTGCAAATTAAGAGGGGGTGTTAAATGTGTAATTTGCCAACCTCAAATTAATGCAACCGCCAAACAGATGGGCAGCATTCCAAATCATCATTAGGGGACAAAATTAATTAGTCCAACAATGGATTTTGCAAGCTGGGTATTTAATTAATCTTCCTAACCATCAACTAATTATCTTAATTAACTCCCAAGTTTAGGCCTATAAATAAGTTCAAGGTTTCTGCATTTGGATCATGAAAAGTAAGCATCCGAGAGCAAAAAATACAAAGCCAATACAAGGCTATTTTGTGAGAAAAATATTGTAAGAAAATTTGTAAGCAAAAATTGAGTGTGTTTTGTTTCTATAATTGTGCTTTGAGGAGATTATATTGTTTAGTGAGTTAATATTTTGCCTCCAATTTATTTTATTTCTCCCTCACATTTTTATATTTACACCCGGATATCCAACACTTATCAAGCCAGGATTTTCAGTCATGCAGAATGGATTAAATTTTTCTATAATTAACAAATTATTTTAAAAATAAACAATACAAATAAATATAGTATTTATACTAAGTCACAAAATAATGATAATTGTTACATCTATATATATTTTTAGCACAAAATTATTTTTTTAAACAAATGGGAAGCAATCTAAATTATTTTAGTAGAGAATAATAAAGAAATTAAAACTTGAGTTGGATATAATTACATGAAAATTGTATCAATTCTAATGTCAAAGTTTCCAAATTATATAAAAATAATAACAATGATGGTGGTGGCGTATTCTTTGTGGAGATAACCATCTGTGGAAAAGGGTGTTATTTCAAAATATGGGATTTGTTTGGTGAGATCAGTGAGAGATCTTGGATGCTTTTAGGAGATGAGGGAAAGTGGTTTTAAATATGGATGTGCTAGAAGAGTTGGAGCGAATGAAACTAGATTTTGGGAAGATATAATTGGGTTTGGGTGGGGGTGAATGTTTTAAAATAAATTTTGTAGATTATACACATTATCACTACTTAAAAATTCTCTTATTAAAGACATGGGAGAATGGGGGCGGGGAGGGGGTCTTGGTGTTGGAGATGGCGTAGAGAACTCTTTCAATGAGAAATGGAGAGTGTTCAAGCTTTAACAAATCCTCTTCATCAAATTGTTATTAACCATTTTTTACATGATTGCTGGAAATGGAGGTACGAAGCGACAGGGAAATATGCAGTGGCATCGGCTTACTCTTTATTGTGCAAACACCCGGATTCACAAGATAATGAAGAATTCAAAGCAAGACAAACTTGGAGGAAAGGTGTGCCCAGTAAGGTCAAATTCTTTATTTGGAGATTATTCCAAGATAGAATACCAACAAGGGAGAATCTTTGGCGCAATTCTCAGTCTAAGATTTGATGAGCATCTTTGTCCGTTCTGTGAAGAAGTTAGTGAAACAAAAAACCATATTTTCTTGACTTGCATTTTTGCACACAAGCTCTGGACGAATTGTTTTGATTAGATTGGGATAAAGATGGTTTTACTTGTGGATATTGATACTCAATCCGTAGCTCATTTTGGGGGACTGTGGAATCCCATGTTCGAATATTTTTGGACTAGTTTATGGCACTGCATCTTGTGGAGAATTTGGCAAGCGAGAAACAATAATGTATTCAATGGAAAGAATTCAACTGCGGAAGAGACATCCTAAGTATATCAAATTGGATTTATGGTGATGGATAAAAGCAAAGCATTTGACAGATTTTAACTACAATTTTAGAGATTGGTTTCAACTCCCCATTGTCTGCTTAGACTGAGAATTTTTGTTTGATTTTGGTTGATTAGAAAACATGTTTTGTAGATAAGTTCTCTTTGTACTGGTCGTTGTTCTGTACCTCTGGTACATTTTTAATAAAAATTAGTTTCTGAACAAAAAAAATGGCAATGATCGGTCATCATATGTAGTAACAACATTCTTTAAATCTATATCTATCTATATACTATCTTAAAAGTGTGAATGTTTCTTGCAATTTTTGATTGGACAAAAATATGCTTTAGACATAGTAAAATTTTAGGACAATTAAGTAATTTGATATTTATATTTAGCTTCTATTTGTTCAATTGTAAGACAATGTGACCTTTTATATTCTATATTTTAAAAGTATTTATTCTTTCAAATTATAACTCTTAAAATATTTTGAATTTCCAAATAATATTAGCTTCATTAAACCTGATTTCGAGAGCTTTCTAACCATATGTCATAAGCATATATAAGGAGTTCACATGAGAAAATTTTAACATTATAAAGTTCAACACTATGTAAAAATTAAGAATTTATGTTTTTCCTTAGTTTTGTTATTTATTTAATCTTTTTGTTTAATTATATGAAAAATGTTCATTATAGCCAAAAAGGATTTCAGAATATGAAAATATATTTTTTCAATGATAACAGTAAGAATACTTTAAATTTCTTATAAAATCAATTTCAAATTTAAACTAGGTTTCAAAATCTTCAACTATATGTTCTAAACATATACACAAGTTCTTATAGAAGAAAATTTTAACTATTTAACTTTTAGTGTGATGCAAAATTGTATATTTCTTATATTGTATTAAATTTTCTCAATAATTAAATATGTCTATTATAATTTATAAGAAAAAGATCAAATTACAATATACACGATAAGAAAAAAATTAGGAAATATATTAGATGGTTTTGATTCTAAACAAAAAATAGAGAAAATAGATAATTCCTTTATGGTCGAAAAATTCTCCCTCAATTAGTAATATGCAATTTAAACATTAATTTATTGATGGTTGTTAAAGAAATAATATTGAAAATAAGAGAGTTTCATATTATATTTTTATTGCAATTTCATGTATATTTTATTTTAATTAGTCATATAAGTAAAATAAAAATTACAAAATAAATGGAATAAATTAACATGAAAAAAGCGGACAAGAACCAAAACAAGTTTGTCACGACAAAAACATTACGTTTTAAATTTTAACTATATGTGTTAATATGATTTTTACTTAATTTTCTATATATAACATTATAAGTTTTGGTTATTAATTTATTATTTTTTAATATATTATGATTTCAATCTTTTAATTATTTTATATCCTATAAATTTTAAGAACAAGTGCAAAAATTGTTAAAGTTGTGTATATAAATTTATAACAAAAAAAAGACAAACTTAATAAAACAAATCCGTATTTATTAAATTGACATTTGTGATAAAACTTGAATATCGTTTGAAAATTACACCCTAAAAATTATAAGTCTAAAATATCAATATGATACATATTTATATTAAAAATGTATACCAAATAGTTAAATTTTAATTAAAATGGTGTGAAAGAGTGAAACATGAGCTAAAATTGGATTAGTCTAAAAGATCATATCTCATATGCAAAAGAGAAAATAAGTAAACTCATTTAATATGTAACAATTTGACGACCGGGAAAGTAATTATATATTAGGTCAAATACTAACATAACATTCATAAAACTAAGTAAATTAAATAAATACAACAAATAAAAAACTAAGAATAAAAAATATTCAAAACTAAATGGTTATACTTGACATTAATGAGTCAAGGTTAATCTAAATAATTTTGGGGTTTAATCTCACATATATAGATAGTTTAGGATTAAACCAAATGAAATATATTATAAATGTTCGAAAGAATAAAAGTAAATAGTTAAACAAATATGGGTCATAGCTGGGAAATCTAACGAAAATTAAATGGTCGCTTTCATATAATATGTATAATTTGATGTTTTCGACAAAATCACGATTCATTTTAAAAGCACGCCTTTATGACTTATAAATATTCAAGCACAAAGACAATTATTATAAAAATGGGTACAAATTATTCAAAATTTTACAAAATCAAATATTATGAAAAACTTGAAAACAAGAATCAGAAATGGAAAGTCATTGTATGTATATGGAATTTTGTAAAAAAATAAACTAAACTTATTTAATATGAAATAATTTGATATTTATGTCAAAGATTAATATTTCTTAAATTACATGTTAAATTAGGTACCAATATAATAATCAAAATATTCAAAATAATATTTATGTATTTATTGTGTTAAACTATATATAATAATAAATTAGAGTAAACTGACCATGTTTAGTGCCAAGTAATATGAATTATTCCGGGCATAAGGAGGCGGAAGAAAATAGTTAAGGGGGGTTTTTAACACTTGATATCTAAATCTTTAGCAACTATATTTTCTTATTTGATAAAAAAATTCAATCAACATTTTAAATAAAGATTAAAGTATTATATATCATTTTCTCAATAAAGGCACTAAAAATGGATTGATAATTATATTTTACAACAAATATTATAATTTTGTAAATCGATTAAATGAGATCAATTTTAAATTTACAGTCTCTTCTAACAAATATAGATTAGTTTCAGTATATTAAGAATAACTACAATTTTCATACTATACAACTCACAAAATTTACAACTATGTAAAATATTAATATAACCAAAATAGCCAAATTCAATTTTAAGTACAAACTCTAACTAATAGTATTACGTATCTTTCTAAAATTTTATGAAATTTAAAAAACTATATTAGTTTTTAGTTTATTATGTATAACTTTCAAAAACATAAGTGAATGCAAAAAGAAATTTAAACCTAAAAGTTAATTAGTATTATATTTAATTATTGAAGATTGACACGTGGAAACATTAAATTATTTTTCTTTCATAAGATCTTTTGATTTTATTATTTATTAAATAAAGATATTTGTGTGCAATTGAATATAGTTTCAAAACTCAGATTTTGACTTATCACTTTTTCATAGGCTTATTTAATAATTTCTCTCGATGAAAATAATGGATTAATTTTTTTTATATATTAGGCTAATGTTTATTATTTTTAAGACACTGAAATAGGAGTACTACAAACTTTAAGTTTAAGTGTTAATGATAAAATGTTGACTTTGTTACTAAAATGAAAATAATATATGAATTTTGTTTTTACGTACATATATATTATATTGTAATTTTTTTTGCATTTGTTTAATCGAAGAACCGAGATAGAATAAAAGAAGTAAGCATATGAAGTATAAGAGTTTGACTAACCTCTATTTTATTTTATTTTAATTGAATAATAATAACAAATAAAATGATGATATTATGATGGATTTTGGTATATTATTTAATTAATTATTTTTTTTATTAATGCGATAACTTGCATGTGATTTACTAATCATTAGCTTATGATTTATAAGCTAAATTATTTGTCTGGTTATGTAAAATGCATCCAATGCTAAAAGAATTCGAAAATCATGTAAGAGAGAAGACTTTTCTAGCCATAACAATGAAATAAAAGACCAATGAATATGATTTTAAACTAATATAAAACTTATTTCGTTGTTATACTAATTGTAAACTTTTTGTAGGATTAAGTTCTTTAAAATGATTATATAACAATTCATATTGATTTATAATTAAAGCAAAGTAAAATACATATTAAAACTCGACATTCCAAGTCCCAACTCTTCGTTAATAAAGAGATTAATCAAATTAAAAACTACCTATTAATAAGACTACCTATTAATATAGTCACATGCGAGAAAAATAATTAAAACAAAAAATCGTTCCTTGTTAATCAAATCATGTAAAGTTATAAATATACTAGTATTTTACCCGCGATGCATGGGTTGGGATCTGTCATTAATTGGACATAAATTGCATGTAAGAGTCATATTATTGATGAATATAAAAATGTACAATAGACATTTCAAGTAAAACAAATTAGATGAATGTATTTAAGTAATTCGACATTGAACAATAATTAAAAATGGCAAATAAAATTTAGAATGCAGCCACTACTCCAAGTCTTCTAATATTTTATCAATAAAACAGGTCATTTTCCCATCGAGTTCTTTTGTTTGTGTCGGCTGCATGACAACAACCTTTCCTATAATATCTGTCAAAATAATAAAATTATAAATTTATTTCTACAAATGACTATTGATATTGTATATTATATTTTTAAATATAAAAACATATGTTTTACACCGAGAAAGCATGCATCAGACCATCAACCTTCTTCACGTTTGGACAATTTTGCAAGGATTTTAAATTTATATAAATGTTTTGGAAATGATTGATCATGCAATTGAACAACATGGGTCTTACCATGTAATAATATTTGTATTTGGTATTCGGTGTCATATGTTTATCAGTGTTATTAGCCACAATAAAATTCTTTATGGCATATATATTCCCCTCAATCAGCACTGGTTATATTGTCCGATATTTGCTTTTCTTATAGTCTTTTGTATTTTATCCTCCTGTAGTGAAAAAAATTGACAAAGACATTAGTTTATTATAGCAAAAAGTTTTACTAATATATTGACAGAAATAAAAATGAAACCTCTGAATCATGAAAGACACAATCCAGATTGTTTATATTCGTTCTATCATTGTACACTGGTTTTTCATAGATACAAACCAGACGTAGCTTCGCAGCCATTTGAGATTTACTCATATTAATATCTTTGATAAGAGAAAGCATTGGTGCCATTTTTTAGATGATAAAGAAAGCTTGACTGGTGATTATTTTTAAGAGAATTCAAAAAATTGTGAATGTTGGCAGCAAAGAGAACTCATATTTATAAGTGTTTTGGCAACAGTAAATAAGGAAAATATAGTTTATAATTATGAATGCATATTGCAACCATAATTGGTTAAATTTTAATTTTGTTATTTCATTGTTTTATGTCTTATTGAATATTTTGTGTACAATCCCAAGAATTTTTGGACTTTTCGCAAGATAACAGTCTTGAATTTTTTGGAATATTTGTATAATATTATAATTCGATTTACATGAATAGGATTTTTCAATTTGTGAGTTATTTTTCGTTAATATTAGGCATAATTACAATACAATCAATCCTATTAATTACTTTGTCAAAAACAAGTATTCAATTTACCATAATAAATCAATTATTATCAACATCCATAATTATCTTACCAAAGATATTTGGATTGCAATTACAATAATTACATTTAACAATTTAACGGTTTTTTAAGATGTGTATGACCGGACTTTTTTCGCTATTACGCATCGTTCATGGACATCGCTTAAAAGACATCAGTTCCACGAATTTTATGATGTCTTATGGTATACAACATCATGTTTTAAGTGAAGCGATGTGTATGACCAGATTTGTTCGCTATTACACATCGTGTTTTAGAGCTGATGTCTTTAGCTACCCATTTATTGCTTTATAACATCAATTTTAAGATCGGTTATTCCAACACATATCTTTGTCCATCCTTTATTAGTTTATAACATTACTGTTAACATCATATGCTTAAAATTAGATGTTATTTATGTTATTACTCAATATTATCACTTTAAAATAAAATTAAATTAATTTTCCCCAAATTGACCTCACCGACCCAGCAAAACCCCTCAAACCCTCATCAGCTACTTCGACACTTACTATCATTCTTCAGTTATCCCTCAAACCTTCTCTCTTCACTGTCTTCTTGCCCCCTCCCTAAATTTTCAGTCGTCCCTATTTTGCCTCCTGCTGGTTGCCACCACCGCCGTTCACGCCTGCCCAGCCTAACAAACACGCGAGAAAGTGTTAGCATTGTGGGCAAAAGGGGCACAACTCGGGAACGTGCAGCAAAATTAGTTGCAATAGCTTCAAGTTGTTCGGCGATCAGATCGACATCGCCGCGAGCGATGACGGCAAATCTTGCATCAGAAACAATAAAAGTCTCGGTAATTTGCAGGTGTGAAGCCCTGAGAACACCGGCGCTGTCGAGGCATCGGGGTATTTATCAGATGGATTGTATCATGAAACCTCCAAATCGCACGAGAGAAAGAAAGGTTTGATTTGTCAAAAAATTGGTTTATAATTTTGTTTTTATTTAAAATCCTATTAATTCATTAAAAAGAATCTGAGGAGTAGAATCAATTTTTTTGAATTTTTTTATTTTCGATCTTTTATTCTTCTTATAAATCTGAAAATCTCAGCAAAACTTCCTCTTCCAATTCTTATTATTCAGATAAGAAGTATCCCTTTCTACACTATTTTTTGTAGATATTCAGATTATTTGAATTACTCTTGATTGTATATTGGTATTTTTATTTGTGGTGTAATTTTTATTTTGATTTCGAAAATGGTTTCGAATCGATTGTAAAATTGATCAATTACGAGCAGACAACGCCCATACTATCCGTTAGCTTCAAGCCAGATTCTGAACCCAAAATATTGCAGCCATTAGGTTCTGGAAATTGTTGAAAGGATCTGTTAGGTTCAGAGCAAGAAAAACTCAAACCATGAAGAAATTCACCGAAACCTTAAGTCGATTGTCTAGATCAGGCAGCTCGATTGATTTAATCCTGCATTCACCTATTTTGGATCCAAACAGCCCCAAACATGAGGCTGCTATTAAGTTGCAAAAGTTTTCGGACTAGAAGAAAGCTAGCCGAGCGGTTCTAATTGAGCAGAGTTGGTGGAAGTTATTGGATTTTGCAGAACTCAAGCATAGTTCGCAGTGGTCGAGAGCAAGAACGAGGGCTGCCAAGGTGGATTTGATTAAACCATTACTCGGTTCGACTAATGTTGTTTTTTTACGCATCGAATTTGACTTAATTTAATCTGTTGCAGGTAGGGAAAGGCTTATCAGAGAACATCAAAGCTCAGAAGCTTTATAACATTGGCTTGAAGCTGTAAGTTATTTATTTATTCTTTACTCATTTTGGGTATAGCTTAGTATTCAGGAGCAAATATTGATTTAATCGAATTGGTGTTTTGCAGATTGATCCTCGACATCGCTATGGACACAATTTACATTTCTATTATGTGAAATGGTTGCATTCTCAAAGCAAAGAACCCTTTTTTCTACTGGTAATCATCTCTAAAATCTGAAAAATATTTATTTTTCTCGAAGATTACATCAGAAGATACCTTTTAATTGCATGATGCTAACAAAGACGGATATAATTCTGCAGGCTAGACATAGGTGAAGGAAAAGTTCAATTTCGAGTCGAGCCGGCTATAGAGTAACTTGATTTGTTTTTAATCCCTAATGACATCTAACTAGTTTTTTATTGTAGTGGGTTTGAGGTTGGATATATTGGCTCATGATGTTTTTGTTGGAATTGGTCTTTGATAAATGGGGTGTTGACCCAATTTTGACCAATTAATTAAGTGGTTTCCATTTGTGAAAAATGGAATTAAATTATTTGTAAAAATTCTACTAAGAGAGTAGATGAGATAGATGAAAATACAAATAAATGGTATGAAAAATGGAAAATGTGGGGGAAGAGAGATGCTCCATCCCACATAGGAAAAATGAGGCAAAGTTGCACACTTAATATATCCCAAGTTGGACATATGGGTTTGGGCTCTTGGGGCACCACCCAAGTTTTTAAATGGGTGACGACCTACATGCTTGTGGGTTTGGTTCAAAGCACACGCTGCCGCCGTCCGCCCGCCCGGCCGGCCGGCCCGGCCCGGGTCCGGGTCGTGGGCCGTGGGCTTGGGCTTCAAAGCCCTTATTCTTTTTGGACCAAAAACCCTTAAAATTAAATGTTTAATTGCCGCAGAGTTGCGAGCCAAATAAGACGGGTGGGGCACGCCCGTGTGTCCGGGTCGTCTTGGGTCTTGAAGTCTTGACGGACAGCGCGCACGGCCGTGCGCCCGGGTCGTGCTCCCCTGCGCAGTGCCTGCTGTTCGATAAAAGGTGTTTTTTCGAGCCTACAGACGCGATTTTCCGTCCGACGGCACTTCATTGACTATATTTTTGGAGCCCTATGATTAAAATATATACGAAATTATCGATAAACAATAACCGAGCATTGCATTTTGCATCTTGTCCCATTTCCTCCTTGAAAAGCTTGAAAGTCGAAAAACACTTCATGTTCGCTGTATTCCGGTTTTTGCAAGTGCTGCTAAACCGGAATTGTAAGTCGTATCTTAGAGGCGAGCGCCGGAACCGTAAGCACTCGGTATACGGGGCGTTTTCGTCTTGCGGAGACTGATTCTAAATCAGGCCTCGACTTAGCCTTTACACTCAAACTTGTCATTTTCCGAAAACATAAACCATACACTTAAATATTTACCCAACAATCGCAAGACGAAAATTCTATTTCTGTTGAAGACGATGGTTCACTCCAGTTTCGAAGGTTGCTGCTCCTGCTCATGGCGAGAAACCGGCGAAGTTCTCCGGTGCCGACTTCAAGAGATGGCAACAGAAGATGTTGTTCTACGTGACAACCTTGGGGTTGTCTCGTTTCGTGAAGGAGGAACCCCTGCCGTTGATGATGAAGAATCCGACAATGAACGGAGAATTGTTGTGGATGCTTGGCATAACAGTGATTTCCTTTGTCGGAATTATATTTTGAACGGACTAGACGATACCTTGTACAACGTCTATAGTTCGTTCAAAACGTCCAAAGAGTTGTGGGACTCTTTGGAGAAAAAGTATAAAACAGAAGATGCCGGTGCAAAGAAATTTATAGTCGGTAAATTTCTGGATTATAAGATGGTTGACACCGAGACGATGATTAGCCAAATACAAGAAATACAGATCATACTTCACGACTTAGTATCCGAAGGAATGATTCTCGTGAGTCGTTCAAGTGGCTGCGATTATCGAAAAATTGCCGCATTCGTGGAAAGATTTTAAGAACTACCTCAAGCACAAACGTAAGGAAATGGGGCTTGAGGCACTACAAGAAAACTGCGATAGACACCACCAAAAAGACACCGGTTTTATGACTTTACTGGTGTCTTTTCCTTTTAACACCGGTTTTGTAAGAAACCGGTGTCTAATTAGTGCTGTCGTTTGATAAACAACACCGGTTTCCTAGAACCGGTGTCTATTGTAAAACAATTTCCCCAATAGACACCGATTTTGGCATCGGATTTCAAAACCGGTGTCTATTTATATAAATTATTTTAAATTAGACACCAGATTTTTTGACACCGGTAATAGAACCGGTGTCTTTATTTTTTAACACCAGATCTCTAGACACCGGTTCTACAATCGATGTCGTTAGTCTCCTAATTAATTAGGTCACAGTGAGTCTTAATTGAGTTCATCCTTTCTCCCCTCCGTCCAAACCCATCTTCTCCACCCTTACCCTTCCATCCAAATTTATTTCTTTAGAAATGTTTCTACTTACCAACATTTCATTCGATTGTATTCCCTTGTAACCGACGATTTGTCCAACAATGTTGACGGGAAAACAACATTTTCAGAGAAAAAGAATACCACCAGGCACCAAGCCCTCACCACCGCTGTAAACCCACCATTCGACCGCAAGCCATTGGAAGAGAAGATCATGAGACCACCCTAAGCTATCGTAAGGCCATCGTTGTAAAGCCACCTCCGACCGTTGTTCTACCAACATCTCTCGTCATCTTTCACAATATGTCGTCGCAGCACTACCGTTCCACCACCGTTCTGTCACCACCAAGCACCTGGATTTCAGATTCATGGCCCATTCCTACTTGTGTTGCTGATTTGTATAAGGTATTCCAAAAATCCCCAAATTTCGAATACCCTAGACATTAGTTTTTGGAACTTTTGTTTTAATTGAGTTTTATTGCCTTTAATTTTCATTTGTATTTATTTAATTTTTTTAATTTTATTGCATCTTAAATCCTTCCGTCGAAACCTTCAAACAAACGCACTGAAACTCGTAGCAGCGGCCATGAGCGCGACTGAGCAAAGCTGGTGGCAGCTCCGCCGCGGCAGTATCTTGGAGAAATCTCAGCCCTATGTTTTCTCTATCTTCCCCATCACCTCTCATCTTTCCTTCTCCTCCTTGCTGGTTCTCACTGATACACACATTTTTATTGCTATCGCAAAATTACGATGAATCCAATACTAACATTATATTTCCGTTGCACAGGAACTGGTTCGCAGATTTTGGTGTATGATTTGGAGAGTGGAAATATAATAAGGTCGTTTCAAGTATTTGAAGGTATTCGTGTTCATGAGATCTCTTTGGAGAATTTTCACAAACGGTTACCGGGTTCTTCTCATTCTTTCCGGGTTGCTGTATATGGGGAAAGGAGAGTGAAACTTTTCAGCTTGCAAATTGAATCAGATAGCCAACAGAAGAAACCTTTTCTAGATGTGAAACTGACTCTTATTCACTCACTGCCTAAATTTGGCTATTGGGTTTTGGATGTGTGCTTCTTGAAGGTGTAAATCTTTTAGAATGACTAATATGTTTTTAGTTATTACATAACTTTTAGGTTGGCTTTTCAGGATGCAGCTGCTGTGACAGTAATTTATTTACTTATTTTTGTGTAGTAGGATGGTACAACTTCAAGTGAGGATGCTTGTTATCTTGCTATCGGATGTAGTGACAATTCTGTATACTTCTTGGATATTTTGGGATATAATATGTTTTCAGAAGTTAAATCAGCAGGTATGTTTGTTCTGTTTCTCTTAGAAATATGATTTCATACATTGCTCATTGATGTACTAGAATAATCAAGAATGAGAAGGTACGAGGACCACTACTGCAAGTTGAATATTGGAGTGCAAAAAAAGGAAGTATCTCAATAGCTAAATATATGTGTTCTTCCCATTTGTTATCATTTTGTTTGAGTACCCATTGTGGTGTTTTTTATTTTATTGTGAAAAATCCTTGTTTATACCATACGATGTTATCTTACCTAGCATTTGATTGATATTATACTGAACTCTTCTACCATGCAATTCATAGAGAAGTGCCTATTGTACTCCATGAGGATGTTGGGAAATGAAATTGAATCTCTCCGTATTGCTTCCGGTACTATCTTCAATGAGGTAACTTACATCCATTTTTGTTATCTGTGACTGCTGAATATAAATTAGGTCTTATCTCAAGAAACACAGTTAAGCCAACCAAAAGGTCACAGGTTTTTACTACTTATCAAGACCAGCAAACCACTGTGTCAATCAAGGCATGAAAATTCTTAACTGGCTGAGGAAGACAAGTAAATACCTTTTTTCCCTTTTTGGATGACATTATACTTTATGCATTTTGCTTCTTAACAATTACCTACTCATTTAGATGTCTTTTGAAATAATTCAAGCCAAGTTTTCTTGAGTGATAGTGATTCTAATGTTCTTTGACTGTGTCGGGGTAGGTGAATGTAAGAGAGCACTAATAAATCATGACAGTGGAGCCCTGCTTTATCTGAAGAAATGTATTTTTAATTAGCCTGTCACTTAATTGCTCCATTTTGTGTTTACATACATGACTCATGGACAAAATTGATCTTTACCGAGTTTCCGGATTGCATTGCATGACATACAAGCATCACAAATGACGCATTTTCATCCTTTGTGTTAGGTTGTTTTTTTTGTTGGGGGTGTTGATACAATGGCTACAGAAAAAAAGGAATTGTTCTTATTCATAGTGCTGAGCAGGTATGCTCAAGAAACTGCTATATGTGCTGTCTTTTTTACTATATACTGATGTATTTATTTCTTTCTCAATATGTGATTTAATGAATTATCTTGGGTAGTCCCATGTAATATAATTGCTCATTTGAGTATGAAATTGAGAGCCAGGCAATTCAGCTTCTTTTGTGCTTCTTTATATTTATTCAGGTGTCAATTACATACAACTCCCTAAGGTATGCCTAAATTCTTAATTCTTAAATTTACCACTTGAAGTTTCAGAATTACAATTAAACAGCCCGGGTTGGCTAACTGGCTATTGAATGTGAGAAAATGTATTGGAAGGTGGCAACTGGCTTTCCTACCCCTGCTTTAGTTGAATAAAATCTACTGGACTATCTAGGTGTCTTTTTACGTATTAATATGGCTCGAGATTGGCTTAAAAAGAATGGCTTATGTTTGATCTAATCCATTCCAATATATGAAACTCCTAACTTCTCACTGTACATTTACATTGAAAATAGCATCCCTTCACAACCTGTGTTGTACTGAAAGACTAAGTTGTGGATTTACATTGAAAATAGCAGCCCATCACAATAGGTGGTATACTGAAATATGACTAAGGCTATTCTCACTGCACTATTAGGATAATAATTGAGTGCTTTTCCAAATTATTTTCACCTTTTAGTAGTATTCTAAGTGTTATTAGATTAAATGTTCTTATTTCAATTAGATAAGACATTGTTTTGCACATGACAGACAACATTATTGGTTACAGAAGCTTGCGATCCTCTATGGGGGGGCGTTTGTCCTCTGTTTAAGTGATCTTGAATATGATAAAGAAATTTAGACAAAATGTAAGTATGTTTTGTGCATAATTTACTTTGATTGCTGAGAAGGGTTGATTCATTAATGGCTAAATTATTCAATTCTGTTTGTATGTTTGTAGGCTGAAAAGAATGAGCTTCGTGATGAGAAACAAAGGTTAAAGGCTGAGTAGGAGAAGCTTGAGCATTTTTGAAAGCATGAATGACATGAGCTTTGTTGATCATATGGATTTTGTTACCTTTATTTGAATTATATAGTCTTTTTGTTGGTTGATGGAAATGGATTATGAATTAATAGTTGTTTTAAGTTATCGAAAGGAAACTTCGCTACTATTACATTTTGTTTGATTTTGGCTATTGGTTACTTTAGTATTAATGGAATTCATGTTTAATTGGTAGTGAACTTATGATTGTTGCTAGAATTTGAGTTTATAATCAATTTTGTTTATTTATATGGATTGTTGCGATTTTGACCGGTGTATTTAGATGAAATGACAGCGGTTTGAAACCGGTGTTTTGATATGGTGTTTATTCATCAAAAGAGTGTCAAATACATAAACTTTTAACATCAGGGCCTTTGAAAGCGGATATTTTATATCTACGACACTGGTTTAAAACCGATGTCTTTCAAGAAAACGACACGGTTTTAAACCGGTGTAAAAAAAGTTCAGACTTTTAACACCAGTGGTTTTAACACCGGTTATTTTACTAATAGACACCGGTTTAAAATTGGTGTCTTTCAAGGAAACGACACGGTTTTAAAACCTATGTCAAAAAGTTCAAACTTTTAACACCAAAGTGGTTTTAACACCTAAGTTATTTTACTAATAGACACCGGTTTAAAATCGGTGTCTTTCAAGGAAACGACACGGTTTTAAACCGGTGTCAAAAAGTTCAAACTTTTAACACCAGTGGTTTTAACACCTTATTTTACTAATAATAGACACCGGTTTAAAATCGGTGTCTTTCAAGGAAACGACACGGTTTTAAACCTGTCAAAAAGTTCAAACTTTTAACACCAAAGTGGTTTTAACACCGGTTATTTTACTAATAGACACCGGTTTAAAACCGGTGTCTTTCGAAAAACGACACGGTTTTAAACCTAAGCAAAAAGTTCGACTTTTAACACCAAATGGCTTTAACACCGGTTGTTTTACTAATAGACACCGGTTTAAAACCGGTGTCTATCGGGATTTTTGTAGTAGTGAGGATTTGATAGTTCGACTTGGATTGAGGAAGACAGTAGGGATTCCGAATGGAAATCGGCAAATGTGGGGGTATGATCATACTTTTTGGAACACCGGTGGAGTTTCACATTGCACTTTTAAATGGAATGCAGAAGGTGTTGCCAAAAGTGTTGTAAACACCGAAACCACATTTGCATGAGGTGTTGTCGAAAGTGTTGTAACACTAAAGGATAATCGTAACAAGTTGAATCAAGTCTTACTAAAGATGTGATAACATCAAAGGTTACACACCTTGTAAAAGATGGAGTTGTTGGAACTAAGATCCAAATCGGTAGAACGAGATTCTTACCGGATTGTCGGGACAATGTTCTAACAAAATAAAATAAAAATGGCCGAGAGCCATAAGAATTCGGATGATCTTGTGTTAAACAAGATATCGAGAGTTGAAAGGGGAGCTTTATTTTTTAGCAAACCATAGGAGATTGCCTTGAAATGTCTTTGGTGCTTTGGAAAAAGTAGCGCGAATGAAATAAATTCAAAGCATTTATGATATAAGTGATGGTACGATCATTAAATCAAGAAATCTTGTATTTATTAAATGTATCTTTTCTTGGAAAGGAAAGAGGTAAGTCTAGACGCTTTTGTCGTACACATAATACCAATAAACAATTGATTTCGAATGGGGTTATTCCTTGGTTGACTACGTGAAGTCAAAGGAAAACCTTGCGGATCCGCTTTCGAAAGGCATTAATCGAGATCAATTGTATAAGTTGTTAAGGGAATGGGTTTAAAATCCACAACTTAAAGAATGTTCATAGCGGTAACTTGAACCTTGTGAATTGGAGATCCCAAGACCTTGGTTCAATGAGACAACTAAGTTATGAATGTTCAACCGAACACTTGAAAATGTGTTAGCTCATTCTCGATACATCCAAGTGAATGTAAACTCTTTGAATGTGGTGAGGTTAAGTTTAAGACTTTTAATGATTCATGTACCGAAAGGTGGAGTATTGCGGGATACTCTTCAATAGGAGTTCACATATATAAGTGAGAAGTAATGGCCGCTTCAAAAGAAACACTAATGAACCTAAGATATGGTTGTAAGTCCAAGCGGCTACGATAATCTAGAGGGGGGGTGAATAGATTATCTCCATCTTTTCGATTTTGCCCTCTTTTTCGAAACAATTACGCCAAGACAATAATAAAGGTGCGGGAAGTAAACAACACGCGTCGATTTAAAGAGGTTCAACCCACCTAGGGCCTAATCCTCTACCACCCCAAAGATATCCGGATGGATTTCAAAAAAAAAGAATTTTATTAATTACCACAATTAATACAAATTCAACTTACAACACCTTGAAGAGCACCACACTCTTCTTCAACACCACCTTTGGAGATTACCACAATCTCCCTTTGAAGATTACCACAATCTTCCTTCAACGGCACCTTGTGAAGATTACCACAATCTTCAACCTTGAAGAATACCAAATTCTTCAACACCTCAATAAGAAGATCACCACAATCTTCTTGCACCTATCACCTAGATCATCCAAGTGTGTTCTTACCACAAGAACACTCACAAGGATATCTTGTGTTTGAATGATAACCAAAAATCAAGATTACAACTCAATAATGAATATTACAATTTGAGTGCAAAGTGTAATCAAGAAATAAAGCCTAGACCTCAAGATGTGAAAGTGAAATACTTAGGCTATAAATACAACAAGAGTGTTGAATATGAAAGCTTGGAAATTTGCAGATTTCTTGTTGTGTATTTGCTTGTGTTGTTGTATTTTGTGTCTTCAATTCATCCTCTATTTATAGGGAAGTCTTCACCAACATAGGCTCCCAACATAGGCTCCTCTATCTTCACTTTTGTCTACAAAAAGAAGATCACAAGATGTAGAAATATTGTACAGAATCAAAAGCAAATCTTGTTGTCACAGTTACAACGGTTGGAATTTTGTCACAAAAATAGCATAGAGCGACGGTTGCCTGTTGAAGATTTCGACCTTTTGAAAAAAATAGTGCGATCCGGTAGGGGTTGCGGGGGCGTGCGACGGTTGAGGTGGGGTGCGACCGGTCGCCCTAGGGGTGCGACAGTCGACCTCACCCTTGACCGGTCCCCTCCTCTTTTTCAAAACCTGTAAGTTCTGTTTCGTGTTTTCTTATCTTCATGTACCGCCGACCACTTTGGGCGACCGGTCGACCTCCCTTTGAAATATTGTCCGATTTTTTTCAAAAATAAACTTCAAGAAATACTCCAAAAAATTAGTAAAAACATCTCTAAATCATTTGGGAGTATTTAGACAACATTTGTAAACATAGTTTTGGTGTAAAAAACCAAGTTAAACAAAACCATCAAAAGTGTTGTCCAATTTTTATCAAATTAAAAACTAAGAAATACTCCAAAAATTAGTAAAAACATTTTAAATCATTTAGGAGTATTTGGACAACATATAAGAACATTGTTTTGGTATAAAATCTTATTAAAAACAAAATCATCAAAATCTTGATAAAAACATTTATCTAACAAACTCCCCCTTTTTGATGATTACAAACCAAAACAATTTTAGAAGGTCGATTTTAAAACAAAACAAATTTTCCGGTCTTAAAACAACAATCAATTACAAACAAGATACATCATAAGTACAAGCACACAAGGATAGGAGCAAAGATTTTTCAAAATCATTTTTGCACAAGCTCCCCTATCAACATGCATATAAAGAACAAGTATACAAGCAACAACTAAAAGCTAAAAGCTTAGCTTTCACAACATAAGCTTGAATTCCATGAGCTTATAAGCTCCCCTGTCACAAAACATCATTAGTCAAGCATAAAAGTCCACAATACATCAAATGGACTAAGCATTGTTCACTTATGGCTTTTAAGAGCCCTAGCTTATAGCTTTTCTAGCAAGCTAGCTTTTCTAGCAAGCTTATTTTTGCTTCTTTGAGCGTATGAGCGTTCTTTCCGTTTTCTCCCCTTTGGAATCATCAAAAAGAATGTTAGCACAATAAAACATCGTATATTCATATCAAAGTGCGCAAATTTATCGATTTATCGAGCGTTTTGAAATTAGGAGCTTAAATTCCAAATAAAAGGAAAAAATTGATCAATTGACTTGCAAAAGCTCATTTGATTGATAAAACATGATCTCTATAAACTTATAAGACTTATCAAATCGAGAGAATCATGTAGGTGATGAATTTTTCATTGAAACATTTCGTCGAACACTTGGCATGCGTCGAATAAAATTAGAAGTATATAACGCCTTTAAAATTCATTTAAGCCAAAAAAATTTCATCACCAATTCAGTTCAAAAAACATACAATACATCATAAATATTAAGCTCATCACATTCATATGAAACTAGCATCAAGAATTTTGCAAATAAGTCAAAATCTCAAGGTTCAACCCAAATGAGTAAATGGAGTAGAATTCTTACCATTTATCCGGTAAAGATGAGCAATGATGATGATAATCGAGCTACATAATCCCTAAAATATGTAATTTATGCAATAAAACTCATTTGGAGTGAAATGTGTGTGCAAATGTCAAAGGGGACGAAAAATAAACCAAAAGAGCCAAAATGGCTAAGTCCGGAAAATGAACGTTTTTAACAAGGAAAATCATCAAGGGCGACCGGTCCAGGGGGCGACGGTCGGCCGACGGCATGGGCGACCGTCGTCGCCTTGCCCCGATCGATATTGTTTGAGTTCGCTTTGAAAAATCCAAGTTTGATCCAAAAATCCGATTTTTCGCCCTAAGTTTTAAAACGTGCAAGATGCAAACGTAGACCTCATTCAATATACATTATGCCATAATCAAGCTCGAAATGAGGTAAAATACTCGTGTAAATGATTGAAAAGTCCGCGAGTTAACTTTGAGACGGAATTAAACACATCTCAAGTTTTTGATAAAAACACAATCCCTTAGAAAGTTTTTCGAATCTCAATATGTTTAGTTCGATTATGACGAACCATATTTTGAAAAATATAATCACCGGACTTGTTATCCCGAAAAATAATAACGTTTTAAGACTTTGGATACAACAAGTCATAAGAAGAAGTGCCTTATAAATATTTGAAAATTTGTTTTAACGGCACTTTAATGAGATTCGTTGGGATAATTTTTGAAGTCGAGCATATAGACATAAGGTATATGGAATGTCGAGTCTATAGAAATACTACAAGAAAACATACCTCGAATTTGTTTGTCAACCGACATGCCTTTCTCAACCTTTGTCAATCTCTTCATTGGTAGCCATAGAGGTTGAGATGATTCTTCCTTCTTCAATGCCTAACTCCTCGCCTTAGTTCGACCAATGTTGCCTTGGTCATCGAGTTTGTTCCGGAATACCCTTTTTGTCTACTTCATTACTATCATCATAAGGCATCCAATTTGTCTAAGGTGTTCACAATAGAACATATACATCCAAATATTTTGAGGTAACCAATATTTCGAGTACTTCATTTCTCATCTACACAACTTAACAAACTCATTAACGGCATCGCTTATATAATCAAGAATAAAAAAGCCCAAGTGTAAAAACATGTTTCAATCATCAATAACAAAATATCTAGCAAAAGAGCATAGTAGTAAGAGACATTATATATATAGACCATGAAGCAAGAAACACATACTATGCATTTAGAAGATCATCAAGAGTCTAATAAATCATGCAAGTTCAAATAAGCTTAAGAAAGCTACAAAAGGTCTCTTTTGAAATTTGAAAATCCGATAGTATATAATTGAGACCTCATTTAAAAGAAGTATTTGAACAAGAGTTGACAAAGTAAATATGTGAAATCAAATGTCGAATAGTGCCTTTTTTTTTAAAAAATTAAAAATCCTCTTAATGGCACTTGTATGAAATACTATGAAAAACAAGCACATAGGCACATGGCAAACATAATATCGAGTCTATAAGATGAATACCGATGAGAAGCGTACCTCGATAGTTTATGGTCCTCTTAACACATTATGACATAAATAGCCATTGGTGAGGATACATGAATCCTACACAATTCTTAAAACAAGACTAGCACAAAACATAGTAATGGAGGTGTAGGCTAAAGCAATAAGGTATATCACAAGTATGCTTATGCTATATAAATCCATAAGAGATAATAAATCAAATTTTTAGTCATAGTAAATGCACAAGAGTTTATATAAGCATCATACAAGGTCTCCTTTTCAAAATATTTTAAAAACACAAATATACATTGAAGACCTTAATTTTGAAAAAATATTTGAAAATTCATTTGCAATTAAGACACAAATAAAAACATGCATAATAACAAAATAAAATGCATATTTAAATGGAGAGATACGATTTACCAATTTCGCCATTTCCACGGGTTATGTCTCTCCCTTTGTAGATAGTATCTTCCTCTTGAGAAATCATTTTGTTGATGATGTCTTCTCCAATTTTGCCCATTTCTCGAGTTTTGTCCTTCCCATTTTTGATGGTGTCTTCCTCTTTGAGAATCATCTTGTTGATGATGACTTTGCCATTTCCAAGGATTGTGTACTTCCCATTTTGATTATATCCTCTTCTTGGAAATTTATCGTGATGGTGCATTCTCCTTTGATCAAATGACACGGGCATTTGATATCTTCTTAGCGGTATGAATTTTCCTTTATTATTACGCCGGTACCTAATATGACATTATTTTGTGGTACCCTCAAGTGTTTGGGTCCTTGGGGATTAGCTTTGAGATTTTTAGGTCTCCAATAGAAATTAGAGCTATTTCTAGCCCAACAAGTATTAACCGTATGACCCTTTTTACCGCAATAAAAGCAAGTAATAATTCTAGGAGCATAATGACCAACATGCTTATAGACTTGATTCCTTTTCATATGATTAACAACATTAGGCTTATGATCAAGTCCTTATTTCAATTTAGCACAACTATGAACATCAATAATATCGGTCATTTTATCGGTACTCAAGTTGGATTTTGATAAATCATTTTTCATGCAATTAATATCCTCAACAAGAGTACTATTTTCTTTTTCAATGTTTCTAACCTTGTCAAGTGTGGTGGTGTGATCACATGAAAGTGATTCATAAGAGGAAAATAAATTATCCTTATCAATTTTCAAAATATTGAATTCCTTTTTCAAATTTTTGTATTTAACAAGTAAGCTTTGGAATTCATTTTGATGTTCATCAAAATCATTTTGCAAATCACTATAATCATTTTGTAATTCATTATCATAAGAAGTGATGGGTTTAGAACTTACCTCGTTTTCTTCGAATCCCATAAGACATCGTTCGTTTTCATCGACGTCGGAAGTTGTAGGAAGCTCATCCCATGTTGGGTTTGTATCCATTTGAGAAGTAGATGCTTTTGAGTGGCTCCTTTCATTTGCATATACTTCTTCTAATTTTCTCCATACTTCATGAGCCGATTTAATTTCTACAAGATGATCATATTCCAAAATGGTAAGTGAACAATAAATAATATTAAGAGCTTTACCATTTAAGGAGATGCTTTTCTTCTCTTCATCATTGAGCTCTTTGAGGCCTTTGTGTAGTGTGTCCATCATTGGAATGGATTCTTCATTTACGACCGTGTTCCAAATATCGAACCCGCAACTTTGTAGATAGCATTCCATTCTTTTTCCAAAATGTAAAATTTTTTGGAATCGAATAGTGGTGGCTTGTGGGTGGAGGCGCCGGTAAGGTAGACTTCATTCGTAGCCGGTGATCGTTCCTCTTTACTCGCAATGTGGAACGAGCTTGCCAAAGTGTTTGGCTCGATACCACTTGTAAGTCCAAGCACTACGATAATCTAGAGGGTGTATAGATTATCTCAATCTTTTCGATTTTGCCCTCTTTTTGAAACAATTACGCCAAGACAATAATAAAGGTGCGGGAAGTAAACAACATGCGTCGATTTAAAGAGGTTCAACCCACCTAGGGCCTAATCCTCTACCACCCCAAGATATCCGGGATGGATTTCAAAAGAAAAAGAATTTTATTAATTACCACAATTAATACAAATTCAACTTACAACACTTTGAAGAGCACCACACTCTTCTTCAACACCACCTTTGGAGATTACCACAATCTCCTTTGAAGATTACCACAATCTTCCTTCAACGGCACCTTGTGAAGATTACCACAATCTTCAACCTTGAAGAATACCAAATTCTTCAACACCTCAATAAGAAGATCACCACAATCTTCTTGCACCTATCACCTAGATCATCCAAGTGTGTTCTTACCACAAGAACACTCACAAGGATATCTTGTGTTTGAATGATAACCAAAAATCAAGATTACAACTCAATAATGAATATTACAATTTGAGTGCAAAGTGTAATCAAGAAATAAAGCCTAGACCTCAAGATATGAAAGTGAAATACTTAGGCTAAATACAACAAGAGTGTTGAATATGAAAGCTTGAAAATTTGCAGATTTCTTGTTGTCTATTTGCTTGTGTTGTTGTATTTTGTGTCTTCAATTCATCCTCTATTTATAGGAAGTCTTCACCAACATAGGCTCCCAACATAGGCTCCTCTATATTCGCTTTTGTCTACAAAAAGATCACAAGATGTAGAAATATTGTGCAAATCAAAAGCAAATCTTGCACACAGATTGCAACGGTTGGAATTTTGCTGTCACAAAATAGCATAGGGCGACCGGTTGCCCTGTTGAAGATTTCGACCGTTTGAAAAAAATAGTGCGATCCAGGTAGGGGTTGCAGGGGGGTGCGACCGGTCGACCTCACCCTTGACCGGTCCCCCTCCCTCTTTTTTCAAGACCTGTAAGTTCTGTTTCGTGTTTTCATATCTTGGTCACCGATCGACCACTTTGGGCGACCGGTCGACCTCCCCTTTGAAATGTTGTCCGATTTTTTTCAAAAATAAACTTCAAGAAATACTCCAAAAAATTAGTAAAAACATTTTAAATCATTTGGGAGTATTTAGACAACATTTATAAACATAGTTTTGGTGTAAAAACCAATTTAAACAAAACCATCAAAAGTGTTGTCCAATTTTTATCAAATTAAAAACTCTAAGAAATACTCCAAAAATTAGTAAAAACATTTTAAATCATTTAGGAGTATTTGGACAACATATAAGAACATTGTTTTGGTATAAAATCTTATTAAAAACAAAATCATCAAAATCTTGATAAAAACATTTATCTAACAATGGTCCAGGGCCGAAATGGACACAACGTGAGAACAACAAGTGTTAGAATTGTTATTGTGTAAGTATTGTTGTCTTGGTTTACACAAACGGCCGAGTAGTTCAAGACATCGCGTCACTAAAACAACTAGTAAATCCGATAGTATTTTACTAAGGAAGGTTCAAAGCCACAAGCTACCTATCCTAATGCAATAACGATTCGCCGAGACTTTCAAGCGAATCGCATACACGCATGCATTAATTTCATTCATGTGGGGATTGTTGAATTGGTCTTTGATAAATGGGGTGTTGACCCGATTTTGACCAATTAATTAAGTGGTTTCCATTTGTGAAAAATGGAATTGAATTATTTGTAAAAATTCTACTAATAGAGTAGATGAGAATAGCATTTGGAATTTATCAAAATCGATTCCGGGTGAATGAGAAATTAATGCTTTAGAAGTTAGCCATTTAATACAAATAAATGGTATGGAAAATGGAAAATGTGGGGAGGAGAGATGCTCCATCCCACATAGGAAAAAAAGGAGGCAAAGTTGCACATTTAATATATCCCAAGTTGGACATATGGGTTTGGGCCTTAGGGGGCACCCAAGTTTTTAAAGGGTGAGGGACCTATATGTTTGTGGGTTTGGTTCAAAGACGCTCAAGCGCCGCCGCCGCCGGCCGGCCGGGTTGTGGGCCGTGGGCCTGGGCTTGGGCTTCAAGGCCACTTATTCTTTTTGGACCAAAACCCTTAAATTAAATGTTTAATTAATTTTTGTAATTAATTAAATAGATTTAATTAATTTTCGTAATTAATTAAAAAGAGTTCAACCGGGAAAACGCGTTTCGCCAAGACGCACGAGGAGGAGCACGGCCCGTGCGGTCGGGTCGTGCTACTGCCGCAGAGTTGCTAGCCGGCAAGACGGGTGACGGGCACGGCCGTCCGTTTGGGTGGTCTTTGGTCCGGGTTGCAGACCACCGCAGACGCACGGCAGGCGCACGGCCGTGTGCCCTGGTCGTGCTCCCTGTGCAGTGCGTGCTTCATGCAAAAGGTGTTTTTTCGAGCTAATGACGTGATTTTCCGTACGGGCACTTCATTGCGCTTATATTTTGTAGCCCTGCAGATGAAATATATACGAAATTATCGGATAAACAATAACCGAGCATTGCATTTTGCATCTTGTCCCATTTCCTCCTTGAAAAGCTTGAAAGTCGAAAAACACTTCCTCACTTTGTATTTCGGTTTTTGCAAGTCTTTCGCTAAACCGAATTGCAAGTGTTTCATATAGCAATCTTTGGTCAAATTGTAATATACAAACTACAAGCTTGAAATTCGCATGTGCTTATCAATTAGCTTAATCGTAATGATTAATATTTTTAAATGATGAATAAATGTTCTTATCGATTAAATTTTCCGAGTCTTGGTGATTTAATTTGGTTTTATTTATATTGTTCTGCTTTTTTGTTAGGAGTTCTTCAAGTTAAGAGTTGTTGCTAGTTCTTTGTTGGTGGAGTTGTTGATGGATTATTTGGTTGGTGGAATGGAAAGTTGGTCGCTTTTGCTTGCTAGTTCTTTGTCAAAGATATAATTGCATATTGCGGACTTGAGATTTAATTGTTATGAGTTATTGCTTGCTATTTGTCCGATGTTTTTGGTTGTTCTATTGTTTCTTTTAACTTAATCAATCGGTTACTTGATCATGTTTCTAGCTACATGATTTGTGTCGTTTACTATTTTTACATGTTGTTTGGAGTTGATGACATTGTAATGACTCTTTTGGAAATGATTTTAGTATGGATATATGGATCAAATGTCTTATTTCATTTCAAGTGAATTATTTCCTTAAGAATATGATAAATGTATAAATGTTAGAAAATTGATCAAATATTGTTTTCTCGCTTTGATGTTTGATGGTGGATGGTTGTTTCTTGCTTTGATGGTGTGATGGTTGTTTCTTGCTTTATGAGGAGATGATTGTTGATGTAAAGAATATTTTAATAAAATGAAAGGCAATATTTTTAAATTAAAAACCGACTTTGAGAATATTCAACATCGGTTTTAAAGTGACATCTAAAATATATAAGTTTTAAATGTGAATGATATCGGTTTATGGATGTTTTCTAAAACGTTTAAAACATCGATTTATAACTAATTTTGTTCCTAACATAATCGATGCTCAACCCAACACTATAACATCATTTTGGTTAGAAACAAAATCGGTTACAAAACCGATGTCGTTACAACATAACAACATCGTTTTTGTACATGCTTAAACCGATGTTGAATATGCATACATTTAACACCGATTATGACATTATTCGATTTTCACATAGACATCGGCTAAAAACCGATGTCTATGAGCATTTTTCTTGTAGTGTACCCTTCATATTGCATATTTTTGTTCTCGTATATAGAGTGTTCCAAATTTGCATATTTAGTATGAACAAAGTATATTACATTAAATTTTAATAATTAATGTGATTATTTAGAATAGAATATTGCATATATAGTTTTGTTATTGTGTATACCTAGAACAAAATAAGCAACTATTGAAATACATTAGGTATTGGTCCTTTTGATTTATACCCTACATACATCGTGCATATTTATGTTCTGTATATATAGTATTCCAAATTTGCCAATTTAGTATGAACAAAGTGTATTACATTAAAATTTTAATAGTGTGCTTATTTAGAATAGGAATATTGTATATATATGTTTGTTATTGTGTATACCTAGAACAAGACAAGAAAATATTGAAATACATTAGACATTGGTCCTTATAACTTATACCTTGCATATGAATATTTATGTTTTGCATATATAGTGTTCCGTATTTGCATATTTAGTATGAACAAAGTGTATTATGTTAAATTTTAATAGTATGCTTATTTAGAATATGAATATTGCATATATAGTTTTATTATTGTGTATACTTAGAACCTAACAAAGACGTGAAATGGATTGAGAAAGAAAAATCAATGTGGAAGTTTTAAAAATATAACGACACCTTAAATCGCGGGAGAGAGAGAGAGAGAGAGAGAGAGAGAGAGAATGTCAAGATTTGTTCCACCAATAATTGCTAAGGATATTAATTTCAAAAATACCAAATTACCCTTAATCCTCCCAATAAATCCGACGCCAACTAAAAATAAGAGGGAAAATCGGACCATTACTACTTTCAATTCAATGGTCATGATATGTCCCTACAAGTCTCACCTAAAGGGCTTGGTCTCATTTGAACCAATCCTTATATATATATATACATATCACAAAAATAATTATTTATATTCTCCGTGTGATGATCGACAAGTTTCCCATGGTTGAGTAGAAATGATGTCTTCAATTAAAATTGAAGTCGACTAAGCTTGACACCTATATTATATAAAATAGAATAAATAAATAAAAAACATATTACAACATAAATGACATAAGGTAACACAAAATTGTACCACGTTTTACATAAATCACATTATGTAACACATATTTGCAACACTTTTACATTATAATATTTATGTACACTTTTGTAGCACTTTATAAATATGTAACACTTATTTGTACATTTCAAATAAGTAACACTTTTAAGTATCATTTTTTTTGTTATTGTTTTGGTAACACAAATAGGTATCATTTTGATTAAATAACACTCCATGTAACACTTTTTTTTGGCTATATTTTGGTAACACAAAATTACGTCGATTTAATTAAATAATGTGAACGATTTATTTGGTTAATTGATATCCCAAAATTAACTAAAGACAAAAGCAATATTTTTTCTTAATTTTTATTTTTTTAATATTTTAGTAATATTAATTTATAATTATTAATAAATGCCATTTTTCATAGATATTTTTACCCTTTATTTTGCCTCTTTATTGAATACGAGATTTTAGTTAGTTACTTGTAGTATTAACATAATTTGATTTCAAAAATAAAATATATTGGTTATTTATTTGTTAATTTTTAACTTATTGCTATTAATTCCGTTATATGGAGTATACATATAAATGATATATAATCAATTGTTAATCGTTATATGACATTACAAGAAACTTATAGAATATCCACTTTGATTTTATCGATGGAAACCATTCATAGGTATTACCAAGGTTTTTACTTTCTTTTAGCTCATTTTTAAAAAAACTACCAATGTAATTAATTCCATCGAATATCCACGAAAAAATTTCTAGGCAAATTAATTTTTCTTACGTAATATTTTTAAATTTACCGATGGAATCTAATTTCGTTAAAACCTTTTTTTTGAAAAGAAAAGAATGACCAACGAAAATTGATGTCGCTCGGTAATTACTTTATGGATTTTTTCCACTTTGTAAATTAATTTTTTATTTCTACACTTTGTTTATTTTACCAATGAAAAATCAATTTGCTTTGATAAATTTATATGATATTTTATTTATTATTTTTATTATGCTCTTTAATATATAATATAATTTCTAATATATATAAAATATGATATAAATTTATATTTATAGTGTATAATACAATTCTCATACATATAGTAATAATATAATTTTTATATATATAAGCATATATATGTGTATATATAAAAATCAAAGCAAAAGATGTATAAGAATCAACTTAGCCTAGTGACAAATTTACACTTTCATAGGTCTTGGGTTTGATGCTTCTTGGGAGCAAAAAAATCACTTGTTAAACGTCAGAAAAAATGCTAAAAGTGCTACAAAAATGATATTATATTTTGACAAAAAGTGCTACATTAGACTCGTATGTAATATTTTATATTTATATTTTTAAAGTATTACAATAAATGAGTAGTTAATGTAATACTTAGAAAAATATCACTAAAGCTATTAAAAGTGATATCATAGACTATAGGTAGCACGGGTAAGTGCATCACTATAAAAATGCTACCTATTGTCTATAATAATATTTTATGGCTATTATGTAATATTTTTTGGTTGTTACCTTATGTCGCTATGTTGTAGTGAAAAAAAATAATAGCATGCAATAATAAATCATGCTTTAAAATTCTTGAGCAAAAACAAATATGGGTCAAAAACAGTCCGCTCCTTACATTAGGCAAATGAGTCGATCCACGAGGTCCGAAAAATTATGAAAATTGGGGGCCTAAATTTTTTATTTTCGTTATATATAGTACATATATAAAAGGGCTTTAGACACAATTGCCCAATATTCCACAAAAAAAAAGACACATGTTTATGCTTCATGCTTTTTTCCCCACTTTTTATGCTCCCGCTTTTTTTTTGGACATTTTACGCTCGCTCCCGCCAATTATTTTGGATTTTTTTACGTTGTTGTTTCATGATTGTTTCAAACATGTTACATCTAATAAAATTTAAGTGAAAAACTAATTTTGTCTCCCATTAAATAATACTCAAACTCTTAACAATCAAGAAATATACACATAAAACAACACATATTGAAAATAATATAGAAACATGATATGAATAAAAAACCACAATTCAATTTTTGTCCTCAAGCATTGAAAACGTCGAAAAACATGGAAACAACTAAAATAATAGAACAACATTGAAACATATACAAACAACCTAAAAACAAAAAAACAATATAAAAACACCACATGAACAAAAATAACTTAGAAATAGGTAAAAACTACGTTGAAACATTGAAAATTGCATTGAAATAAGAAAAACATCGAACAACATTAAAGACAATATAAAAACAAAGATAGAAACAACCCAAAACAACATAAACAATATAGAAAATACCACATCAATAAAAAATAAATTAAAAACAGGTAAAAATTGCATTTGAAACATTAAAAACTATATGAAAACAACAAAAATATCGAATAACATTAAAAACATTATAGAAACAATCCAAAAATAACAAACAACATATAAAACAATGCATGACCAAAAATTAGAGCATAAAAATAAGTAAAGATGTATTGAATCATCCAAACAACAAACGAAACACCATAAAACAAATATAAACTACATCAAAACAACAAATATAACAAATAAAATAATACATAAACAAAATAAATCGAAAAACGTAAAAATAACCCAAAAATATACGCAGAGTAAAAAAATTAAAAATAAAAAAGAGTATAAAAGTGATGTGAGCATAAGCGAAGGTGTCTTTCCTCCAAAAGTAGTGGTAAGGCAATTTTTCGATATACAATTAATAAAATATTAAACCCGAAGTAAATCTTGTTCAAAGGTTGAATGTTTGTCACTCTTGAAATTTTGAAAGGCACTAATTAGGATCAAATCGTGTTGCTCACAAAACTTTTTTACTTGTAGAAAAGGAAATTATATATTCTCAATTGTAACAAGTTCTCGATTATAGCTTAGTGCTCGTGCTCTCCCACAAAAATACCTAAATCGATTTATTTTGTAGTTTTCCTAATAAAATTGTCACGCTTAATTTTTCTAAGGCCCTAAGTTTAATACTTCTCAAATTAGAAAGGCAAGAAATTAAAAAGCCATTTCAAATGTCAAATTGTAAGGAGTTGTATTTACATAATTATTTTGATTTGGGACATAGATGTGATATTATATTAACTATAATAATTTTTTTATATATTGCACATTACTTTTTCTTTTGTTTTTTTTATACTGGCTTTAAGTTTGTATAGAAAAAAATAGGCCAATTTTAAAATTCAAACCAGGTCAAAAAATTAATAGGATCGACGTTGGTCAAAATATCCTTCTCCGATGCTATTTTAAAATGTGAATTATAAAAATGAGTTAAAATGAACAAAAAAAAAAACAAAAACAAAGACATTACGCAGTTCCGTTGTTTTATGACCTATATCCAAAGAGCATATATGACGAATAAGTGAATTACAAATAATAAAATGACAAAATCACCGCAAAAATAAAATTATGAAGCTAAAAGTGTATCACACCGTTAATTTATTTGAATTGCTATGGTTTTAAAATTATTTCAAAATATTTTTAAAATAAAAAATTATTTCAAAATATCAACTTTGTTTTTATTTCTCTCAAACTTAAGTATTTTTCTATTTTAATTTTAAATGGCGTGCACGAATGCTGCCACATTCTATTACTTTTGACCAGCAAATGGTCCTCCTATTGCCTTGACGATTAAATATTATTATTCTACCTCATGCTGCCCCTCGTGCGCTGGGAAAAAATATATAAAATTCTAGAATTGGGGATGACACTTATGGCTTGATTTATACCGAACCGTCCTGCTTGGCATGCCCGCCAGCCAATGGCGGATCAAAGATTTTTAGCAAGCATCATCAAATGTACTAGGGCATTGGTCCTTAGAGAAGTCGTGTTTTGAGAAGTATGTCCGTTTTAGAATCAAAATAATAATTTATTAATTAATTAGAAAAAATTTACAACTCATTACAATATCGAGTGCAAAATAGTTGCAAGTCATATAATATCATAACATTATAAAGATCTAAAACAAATTTTTAAACCTAAATAGATCTAATCGATACGTAAGAATTAAAACATCGCAATGAAAGAGCTTCGACAAAACACATACCAAAGAAATTGATCTCGATTTTGTCACGTATCATCGATAATGACTCATCCAATCTTCTCTCAAAATAATACGGATAATCCTTGTGAAGTCTTTTAGTTTACATAAGAAATCATGTCTCTTAGCTAAGCTTTAAATTCGCTCACATCTACATGGAGGGCATTAAGGTTGTTAATATTGGGTATCTATCCGCCTAAAAAAAAGATGAACACAACGAACTAATCAAATACAGACTCGATAGTCTATTAATACAATCAATACTCTAAGACATAAAGAAAATAAAGATTACAGTAAAAAGAAAATCACTACAAGAAAAACGCTCAAAGACATCGGTTTCACGAATTTCATGATGTCTTATACTATACAACATCATGTTTTAAGTGAAGCGATGTGTATAACCCGATTGTTTCGCTATTACACATCGTTTTTTTAGAGCAGATGTCTTTGGCCATCCCTTATTTTCTCTATAACATCAATTTTAAGATCGGTTATTCCAACATATGTCTTTGTCCACCCTTTATCCTTTATAACATCAATATTAACATCACTTGTCTAAAATTTGTTGTTATATTAATTAATATAAAATTATTTTATTTTCTCCAAATTAATCTTTTTTGGAGGATTTTTCCCTACATTACTTCTTGTTCTCGACCGAGTTTTTCAAAGAACAATCCCTATTCCTTCGACACCGCACCTAACTCTCAAAGCCCTAAACCTCACCTCCGACTCCTACCTCGAATCAACACTTGGCCGTCTTCTTTAGTGGTCTCTCATCACGGTCGCTTAACTGGTCATTTTATTTTTAGCTTCACCGCAAGTGTACGGTGTAGTTTATAGAATATGGAAAGCAAGGTCGTATCCACGAGACTAATAAATTTATGCACTAAGTATCAACCAAAATAACCTTATTTTTATTTAGACGGTCAAAATTGGATTATTGTTTTGAGATTAAGACAAGATAGACTACAAAACACAAGACAATAATAATAATAATAATAATAATAATAATAATAATAATAATAATAATGGAAGTATCAAGAGAATAAAATGGATTCCCTGTCCGTGGTTTCGATTAATATCTCTTTTGTGGTCCGATTTAATTAAAGCCAAAGTTATTATCAATATTCCTATAAGATGATCACAATGGTATTTTATCCCCTCTCTCGAGATGTATATAAAGTGTAGATTGAAATATCTATGCTAAGATCTCTACTCAACATAAGATATACAACTCCCTAAAGCACAAAAGATCAAATGTCCTCACAAATATTCACAAACCTCTCGATTATG
This sequence comes from Rehmannia glutinosa, assembly GCA_016081115.2. Taxonomy (NCBI): domain Eukaryota; kingdom Viridiplantae; phylum Streptophyta; class Magnoliopsida; order Lamiales; family Orobanchaceae; genus Rehmannia; species Rehmannia glutinosa. Next base: position 142,744,087 of record CM071926.1, read on the forward strand.
CAAACATCTATGTCAAGTACTCAAGATCTAATATTGAAACTCATCTCTCAAATTATGAATCAATATATCAAACATGCTAAATCATTGGCCAAATTATAAAACAAAAATAAGCATAAAGTACTCAAACAAAGCTTGAAGACAATAACTTCAACTAAGAATAAAACATCCAACAAGAGTTCATTAATCTACTTCCAAAACCCGGAAATCACAAGAAGATTAGCTACACATGATGTTCAAACAACTCATAGATAAATTGTTCAATGTCATACTAAGCTCAAATGAAAGATTAAAATACAAAAGAATCAAGAAAAACTTAAGATAGTCGATAATCTCGATATATCTTCGATCCTCAAGCTCCGATGTGACCCGATTGTTCCCTTGATTCCTCCTTGAAAGAGTAGAGTTTTGTCTTGTGTTCTATGTCCAAAAATATCGAATATCCCCTGTGTGCGCCCCCAAGTCCTTTTATACCTTTTCAAAAGTCTCAGACAAAGTCTTTGTCATTTTGTGACATTCCACCACGACGACGGACGGGTCGCGCCTTACGACGGTTACCCATGCGCCATGCCGTAGGTATTTCTTGCTTTTACCAACCACACACATGGTCGTGCGTCCCAACGCATGGGTTACCCATGCGTAATGCCGTAGAAATGCTCGAATTCTTCGCACACACGGGCCATGCGCCTGACGGCTGCAGTGCATGCTGCCAGTAGTGATTTTTCTACAGTGGTAGTGGCGCACGGGCCGTGCACCTCACGCACGGCCGGCGTGCGCCCGCATGACGGCTACCGTCCGTATTTTCTTTTATCTTTGCCCGATTTATCCGACTTCTCATTGATTGACTTCCACTGGGTGTATTCGCTTGATTCTTTGATAATTCTGGTTGCAATGCTTGTGTTTGTCATAATCACTCCAAATATTGTTAAATTCCTACAAAACGAGCAAAGCGTAATACATTTTCCACAAATAGCGAATATATATTATTTCATATGAGTTATTGCATGCTTAAACACAATTATAGCCATAAATATGCCCTAAAATACATGCAAAACTCGACTATCGTAATCCCACCGCCGAGAGACTTCCCCAGGCTTGCATTCTCGTCCATATCGTCTATCCTTTAGTGGTCTCTTATTCACTTTCACTCTATGCATTTCCCTTAGACCTCGGGCCAAAATTTTATGATCTAAATCCAAGTTGTCAATGTTGCTAGTAATTGTTTTTGGCCAAAGAAACCATAAAACCTTTTCGAGAAACCCTAGATCATTTATGGTCCAGATCTAGACTATTTTTTGTATCTAATACCGGTATTTTTTATTTATTTTTTTCTTAAATCTATTGTATTTTAGTTCTATTGTTGCGTGAATTTTAAAATATTTTCTTTGAAGATGATATTTGGAGTGTTGGTGTCGTGTATATTCGAATGTTGAACCCAGATATTTTCAATATGTAAAATGGAAGGAATACATGTACATTATATCGAATCGAGTAGAGAAGCTAGAAGCTAAGATTTAGTTAGGAAGCTAACAACCAAGACTAAATGTGTCACCTAACTAACTTAACCGCTTAACCGTTTTCAGAATCGTTTCATCTAACATTCCCGCGGAAGCCGCACTCAGTCCTGCACTGTGTTTGGAACCGGAAAGTAACATATCCAATAGGTAACTTGTTGCATAAAAAACTAAACCGTGTAATGCAGAGCCTGGTAAATATGTCACCAACATCCTCTAAAGTAATGTGTCCCGACATCTATTTCCTTTGCTAAGACTTTCTCCTTATGTAATGAATATCAATTACTATATGCTTTGTTCGCATGGAAGACAGGATTGCTTGCAATAGCGGATGCACCGCTTATCATACTATATGACAGATGGTGTCTCAACTCGACACCAATTTCATTGAGAGAGTGCAACCACACAATGTATGTGGTTAAGTTGGCTAAGGATCTCGCACTGCGATTCAACACTACTCCTGGCAACAAACCCTTGTTTCTTTGAACTCCACGCCAACAAATTACCACCTAACATCAAGAAATGGCCACCAGAGACCTTCTATCATCCAAACTCATCGCCCAATCAACATCCTCAATAGCCTTTCCACAAGTAGTCTAGAATGTGTCCGGAAGATGAGTCCCAAGGCCATAGTACCCTTCAAGTATCTAAGAGATGCTTGCAAGTAGTCCCAAGGCCATACTATTGGCTTAATTTGTTAACAACATATATCGTATTGTGATCAAATTTTGTCTCGTGAAAGATACAAAAAGTTTTCTCTAGCAAATCATGAGTGTATTTTGTCCGTGAAAGATACAAGGAGTTACCGGCTCTTCTAGCCTCCCAATCCAAGAAAATAACTCACTTAACCAAGAGTTTTGAGAGCAATTTTTTTGCTTGAGCAAATGAATGATAGAGATAATAACAATAGAATCTTGTCCAAGAATCAATATATCATCCACATAAACCAACACCAACAACAACTTGCCATCCTTCTTTTTAAAAATAAAGAATTGTCTCGAGATACACCTTAAATTAAAGAGAAAGAAGATGTCTTTGTGAGTAGTAAACCAACTCTAGGAGCCTATTTCAAATGCCATAGAGAGATTTATTTAGTTTGCGACAAATCGTAGGTGTAGAGATCAATGAAGCCTTCAGTTGAGACATGTAAACAGGTTTGATCAAAGTACCATTGAGAAATGCATTATTTATATCAATTTGTCAGTATATCCCACCGATAGAAACAATGTAGAAAAGAACCAACGTCACAAAGGCAAGCTTTAATGACATGACTAAAAGTCTCAAAGAAATCAACACTGCTTATCCGTTGGAACCCTTAGCAACCAATCCGCCTTATGTTTATCCAAAGAGCCATTTGAGTGATATTTTGTTCGAACACCCACTTATTGGATATAACATTCATATTGGGAGAAAATGGAACCACCGCCATGTATTATTTGCTAAAGGGCATCAAATTATGTTTGCATTGCGACCTTCCACTTTGATCCGATAAGACTTGTGTAACAAAAAATGGTTCTAAAGAAGGAGAAATGGAAGCAGTGTAAAGTTTAGGATTATAAATGCCTGGTTTGGATCTAGTGATCATAGGGTGAGAGGAAGAGAAATAAGGAAGAGAGAAGTAAGGTCCTGTAGGAGGAGATAATGGATAAGATCAATGTGAGTTAAATGCCCGGATTAAAAACATGAGTCTCAAAGGGAGAGGTATTAGTGGCGGCAGGAGAAGGAATAGGAGGAGAGGATGGAGGTGTAGGGATGGGAGAGGATGGAGCAGGAAAGAGAAGGGAAGAGATGATGAGGGATAGAGGTGTGAAGGAGAAGATGAATCGAGAATGGGGGCTCAATAGCTCGAATAAGGAAATTCATCTTCATTAAAGTGAAATGATGGCAGCTATAAAAACTCTTCTGTGGGACTCGAGACATTGATAGACTTTATGAGTAGGACTATAACCAAGAAATGCAGACACTGTGAGATCTCGAATGAGTTTATGATGAGCATATGGTCTAAGAAAAGGGAAACAAGAACAACCAAACACCTTGAGAAAGTCAGAGTCGGTGTCCGATGAAAAAGTTGTTGAAAAGGAGAAGAATTAGCAAGGATAGAGGAGGGAAGTCTATTGATAATAAAGACTCAGGGATCAAAAACATGCCACCAAAATTTTAAGGGCATTTTAGCTTGAGCAAAGAAGAAGAAAGTCCCATATCAACAATATGTAGATGTTTTCTTTTACCATTTTGTTGATGAACATAGGGACATGGATGTCTAAAGATGATGCCTATCTCGAGATAGATAGGAGTAAAACTCTTGTATTCTCCCTCCCAATCACTTTGAAGACATTTGATGATTAGATTGAACTGAGTTTTAACATAGGTAAGGTAGGATTTGAACACAAAAAGTGATCACCTTTTGTTTTTAATGGAAAGATCCATGTGAATCTAGTATAGTCATCTACAAAATGAATGTAGTACTTATAACCATCAATGGAGGGAGATAGCAGGGCCCATAAACCGCGAATGAACCAAACAAGGGTGTCAGGTTTTAGTAGGTCGAGAGAAATGTTGTTGATGCAATTTTCCAATTTTACAAGCATCACAATAAGAAGAGAATTAGATTGAAAAAGAACATGCAATTGCTTTAGAACATTTATCAACACAGAGTTACATGGATGTCCAAGTTTCCTATGCCAACAATTGACATCCTTATTACAATTGAGAGAAACATTACAAGCAAGAGAAATAGAAGAGATAGGAGATACAATGCTTTGTCTTTGAGTTAGAAGCCAAAATCTTGTCTTGGATAGATGTGAGAAGTCCATTGATAGAGTCCATCCTAAAGATGACCTTCCAACAGATCCGATTGTCAGTGTTTATCCTGACAAGACAAAACAAACATCATGATGAAACTCAATAAGAACATGATTGTCATGAGTGAATTGTGATATGCTGAGCAATTTTTTTGTTATTTGAGGCACATACAATATTTTATTAAATAATAAGGACTGAGTGTGAGATTGAGAGGGAATGGAAGTAGAACCAATGTGAGTGATAGGAAGTTTAGAACCATTACCTAAAACAAGTGATCATTTCCATTGTAGTCAGCCTTAATGGATAGATTTTCAAGATTAGTTGTGATATGATTGGTTGCACCACTATCAAAATACCAGTTAGGATCTAGTGTGGAAGAAGTGGATGAGCCTGGTACTGAGTGTAACAATGCTTGAGTCTTAGAAGAAGCATCAAAACTAGATTCGAAATAAGCGGGAACCATTGAAGGCGATATGAAATCTCTTGAAGCATTTTAAAGCGGTGTGACATGTTTTGCCACATAGCATGATAGGTCTGTTTGAACCTCGTGTGGAATGGTCTGTTTTGCCACATAGGCCACGTATAGCCGATGACAGGTCCTGCTTGAACCTCGCTTTGCCACATGTTTTACCACATAAAGTAATTAGCTACATTAGCGGATGGTGAACCTCCAAAGAAGGAATGGTGAAAAACCATAGCATGAGCCCGAGTATGATTTTGTAAACGCATTTCATGCGTATGGAGAGCAAACAAAAGAAGCAACCTCTTGAAAGTTTAAACTCTCGTTTGGTAGTAAGATTGACCACAATAGAGTCATATTCAGACCAAAACCTCCAAGTATATACATACACAACTCATCATCGTAAATCACACAACCAACCGAATTTAGATCATCGAATAGTTCTCATCTTCGAATATAGTCATCTACACTTAAATCTCCTTTTTAAGTGTTAGCAACATAAAACGGTTGTAGAGATCTGCTTTAGATTGAGACTGAAAAATTTGCAAAAACTTTCCACACCTCATTTCTTTGAGAAAGCAACGGCTAATGTGTCCTAACATCGATTCACTAACAGGACAACATCCAACTCAAGAAAAACTTGTCTTTTATCACTTTCAGCTAACATACTTTCAATTAAGAACAACATCATAAGTCTCACCATTCGGAGAAGAAACAAACCAAGAAGGAATTGAGTCCGTTCCTAGGAGAATTCCTTCAAATCCATGTGCTCGATCAAGGAGAGGATCTGCACCTCCATAAATGATAGTTGTTGCGATCTAATCGGATAGAGATGAGTGAAATGTGGAAGAGAAGCCACAAGAGAGACAATTGAATCCGCCATGAGAAAGAGAAAAAAAACTTGCAAGGGAGAAGGCACCTAATAGTATCGGACCGTAGATATTAGAATGTTGAACCGAGATATTTTCAATATGTAAAATGGAAGGAATACATGTACATTATATAGAAGCCGAGTAGAAGTTAGAAGCTAATAGTTAGTTTGGAAGCTAATAACCAAGACTAATAGCCTAACTAACTTAACAATTTCTTAACCGTTTTTGTAACTTTTCATCTAATGTGTACATCCTTCGGCCCTGGAGTTCCTCCTTCTCTCAAAGCGCGTATGTTACTCATTTGGCTTTTTTTTTTTTTTTTATTTCTCCTCAAAATTATTTTTCACTTCTCGTCTCCATTGTTTTTTGACAGATTGAGATAATATGTGATTCCTTGTATAGAATCGTAGAATGAAATATTCAACGCAATTTTACAAAGACATGTTGATTTAGTATCAATCTTGGCCTTCAACATCCAGTGGAGCAAAGGACCTTTTGAGGAAGATGTTGAATTTAGATCCCACACAAAAAGTGATAAGATTTGATGTTAAGGATGACTTATTAAAATCATTAATCAATATTTTATTTTTGGTAAGATTTAAAATATTGTCAACAAATAAAATAAAAAAAGAGTTGTGTTGTCAAATAAAAAATAGAAGCTTCCACCTCCAGGAAAAACTATCAATCAATAGTTATTTTCGTAAGAATTATTCATCGTTAGTTGTTCTATTTTCATCATTAGCATGAAATGTGTTAATATTTATTTTATTTTTACTTAAGGTTCTTTCTCAATTTTGTTTTAAATTCTAAGATATATTTAGATTTGGTTTTTTAATTTTCACCACTAACAAGAATTTTATTTATATTTATTTTTTATTCTTTTAGGTGTTATTTTTATATAAATACAGAGGGCCCATATTTTTCCCACACTAGGCTCTATAAAACGTAGGAGCGACCTTGCTATGAATCAACCCAAAGAACCAAGATGAAGCTTGCAAAAGCCACGCCACAATGAAGTACCTCCAAGTCAGAACTCCAAAGATCCCCTCGAAACCTTGATCTCGACTTGACCCACCTAAACAAAAATCACTCAAGAAGTAAGATCTTATACACGAAGAAAATGGACAAGTTAATAGGTCACTCTCACACCCCACTCACGATTCACACAAAAACTCCAAAGAAGAGACTAGATCTTTAGAGAGAGAGAGAGATGAGTACGAAGATGAAGGTTCGAGAGATTAGAATAGAGAGAGAAGTAAACCAGAAGAATGAAGATTACGGTTAGGATGGGTCATTAATATATGTGTAATGAAGGGCTAAGATTAAAGGTAACAATTGATGGCCGTAATTACTCAACACAGGTTCGCGATTTCTATTCGAGATCCCATGAGCACTAAACAAAACCCGTGATACTAAAGGAGCAATGGGCTTGGGCATGGGGGTCTTATTTGGTCTCGCATTTTGGGCCGAACATTAAATTGGATCAAAGGCCACACAAATTGGCCAATAATACCAATAATCTGCACCTTTGCTCATTGTGATTCAATTAAATATTATCGGTTCCAGTCAACATCAACGCCTTTTTGCCCACTCCGCATGAAGCTAGGTAGACTTTTCCATAATAAGAACTTAAACTAGTATGACATTGAAACACCAATAAGCACAAAACAAGTTGGGTCTCAAATGAACTCATATAAGCACACAAACAAATATTTGTCCAACTTTTTGGGACAACAACAAACACACAAAATGTTGCAACCAAGGGTAAATAACCGGGTAACTAATCACTAGTGTCAAAATTTAAGATTTCTAAACAAAGTTTTAAACTTGATATGAGTACACTTAGTACACTATATCTCTGCGAGGTTATATTCAGCTGGTATTTTTCAAGACAAATTAGACCTTTTGAAACAATGCCTCTTATGTAATGAAAATTACTTACACCAATATGTTTAGTTACAATAATGGAAAACATGATTTTTACACAACCGAATGTCCGATTGAGAATCGAAAATACAACCTCTTTCTCCTCAAAAAAACCATTTCGAAATTAAATATTTAATCCACAAAACTTCTTTTAATGCCTCGATTCTGACCATATATTAGATTCTCATTTGTGAACAAAGCCACTATTTGTTGTCACCGAGATTTCCACCTATGCAGAAACCGCACAAAGTAAAAATTGAAGAATGTGTTGATTTTCGATTGTCTTTATCATTAGCATAGTTTTAATTAATATAACCTTTCAAAATTATGTCATTTCCACTTTTAGAAAAACTTTTTTACTATAATCTGCAGAATATCTCAAGTATCACAAGAACTATTTTACAAAGATTCCAATGCACCATGCCTGGTTAGACATGTATCTACTTAAACAAGAAACATCATAAGCAATATCTAGTAGTATAATCAATAAAAATACATCATAGAACCTATATATGACATTAGTATAAGTGTTAGTGTTCTTGGCGTTGGCAAATCTGGTTTGTTGAGCATAGTCATGTTCCGTGTTGTAAGTCCGTAATGCAACACCGTTCACTGAGAACTGGGTGGATTTTATGTCGATTCTCGTGGTGTGATTTTGGCAAGTTGTCTATATTATGAATGTTCTTTGATGTTATAGGATAAAGATTATCTTAATTGATTCAGCCACTTTTAAATCGCTCTCTTTATTCTTTTTAAATTACTTTCCTCAGGTAATTGATTCTTA